>JANEHK010001104.1:0-14900 GCA_025960845.1 Tachycineta bicolor | reverse complement strand
AAAAAAAAAAAAAAAAAAAAAAAAAAAAAAAAAAAAAGAGAGAAAACTGGGAATGGGAGTGATTGTGACTAAATAGACTGAGATGAATTGACGGGCACTGAAAAGGACCAACACTTGCCAAAAGTACTCCAATTCAAATGCTGCAACCAGGTGAGAACTGTAAATAAAGGAAGGAAGAAGTGGAAATTAAATTGAAGAAATGCAAGCTTAAAATGAAAAAAGGGAAATTTTGAAAGCCCATGAAAAGCAAAAAGTGAATGGGATGACAAGAAGTGCAGAGAATAGGATGGAAGCCTGCCCAGTTAATTTCATAGAAATCACAAGATTTCATTCTCTTTCCCAAAGCAAGGTCTACCTTTTGGGAAAGGAGAATGAAATCTTGAATACAGAGAACAAAGTCTAACAAACGCTCAGGAAAGGAGATATGATGCGAAACAATGCGAATGAAAACAACCGAAATAATTTGGAACAGGAGTGATTGCGACCAAATGGACTGAGATGAAATGAGGGGCACTGAAAAGGGCCAACACTTGTCAAAATAACCCAATTCAACTGTTGACACCTGGTACAAAATATAAATAAAAGAAGGAGAGAAAATTAAATTGAAGAAATGCAAGCTTAAAATGAAAATTTTGAAAATACGTGAAAAGCACAAAGTGGATGGGATGACAAGAAGTGCAGGGAAAGGGACTGAAGCTTGTCCATTTAATCGTCATTGAAATCTTGAAAACAGGGAACAAAGTCTAACAAACGCTCAGGAAAGGGGATATGATGAGAAACAATGTGAATGAAAACTAACGAGATAATTTGGAACCGGAGTTATTGAGACCAAATGGACTGAGCTGAAATGAGAGGCACTGAAAAGGACCAACACTTGCCAAACATATGCCAATTCAAATGCTGCAATCAGGCAAGAAAATGAAACAGAAGAAGGAGAGGTAAAGAAATTAAAGAAATGCAAGCTTAAAATGAAAATGGGAAAATTTTGAAAGCATGTGAAAAACAGAAAGTAAACGGGATGATAGGAAGTGCAGGGCAAGCAATTGAAAATATTTAACAGATGCTCAGGTAAGGAGATATAGTGTGAAACGACACGAATAAATACAAAAAGGAAAAAAATTGGAACTGGAGTGATTGTGACCAAATGGACTGAGATGAAATGAGGGGCAATGAAAAGGAAAAATACTTGGCAAACATACTCCAATTCAAATGCTGTAATAGGCAAGAAATGGAAGTAAATGAAGGAGTGGAAAAGAAATGGAAGAAATGCAAACTTAGAACGAAAAAAAGGAAAAAATTTGAAAACACGTGAAAATCACAAAGTGGATGGTATGACAAGAAGTACAGGGAAATGGACAGAAGCTTGCCCAATTAATCTTCATTGAAATGGCAAGATTTCATTCCCTGTGGATAGTCTTCCTTTTGGGAAAGGAAATGAAATCTTGAAAACAGGGAACAAAGTCTAACAAACGCTCAGGAAAGGAGATATGATGAGAAACAGTGCAAATGAAAACAACCGAGAATATTTGGAACCGGAATGATTGAGACCAAATGGACTGAGTTGAAATGAGGGGTACTGAAAATGACCAACTTTTGCCAAATTACTCCAATTCAAATGCTAACATCAGGCAAGAAATGAAAATAAAAGAAGGAAGTTGCAGTTCCTTAAGCATGGTCTCCACGCACGCCTGGTCTAGCTCAGGCACCGCGGTGTGGAAAGGTACGGACGGCTGGCCGTGCCAGCTAACCCGATCCTGTGGGGCCTTGGATCCCACACGACCTCGGCAGCAGGCACAGGTGGTGCAAGGCAACGACGGTGGAGATAGAAATGCAGACTCTGCTGAACGGGTCACAAGATTTAATTGGAGCCCTGGCGTGGGACCTCCTGACCTCCAGATAACTGCCCAGGCAGAGACCCCCAGGCTGCTTGCCAGCAGCTTTTATCTGGGGGTGGAACCAGGAGAAGAGGCAGTGGGTGAGCAAATCAGGGATCACTGGGGAGGAGGTCACACGGATGAATGATATTTTCATAAACCAAACATAAATGCTGAGGAGGGACCCCCTCTGGATCTGATCTATCACTCGATGCCCTTGGAAGAACTTTCTAGCTCCAGGGGAAGGCCCCAAGATGACAGGCAGACCCCACAGGAGGGGGGAGAGGGGGATTGACATATAATGGTTGGAGAGGAGAAGAACAGGGAAAGGTCATTAGGGGGAACAAACCGGGATACATAGAACGAACCATAAATTAATAGCACATATAAGAAAACCAAAACTAAATCCCACACCACTACAGAGCTCCCCACCAGCTCTTTTAAGGTGGTCCCAAGCTTAGACCAGGCTCCCTTGGAGAAGGAGTTCCAATTACGATAATGCATAAGAAAAAGAAGCGAGCAAAAGGAGGCATGCATAAAAGTTCCCTTTGGAGTGCTGGCTAAAGGTAAAGGTGCCTGTAAAACGTCTTGTGCACAGGAACTGTGTGGGAAAACAGACTGTGTAAGTACCACGGGGTTGAGCTGGTGGGCAGCTGTATATTTGTGTGTGTGTAGAATATCTAAAATGAGGGCTGGTAGCCCAGACACCCAAAGAAAGTGCAAACCTCCCAGTACCGCATTTTTGGCTCTCCGCAAGGAGACTGGCTGGGAAAGGAGGGAAGGGAAAAGAGAGAATGAGTGAGGTTCCCTGGGAGGGACTGGCAGGGAGGGTCCCAGCCCGAGAACCCAGGGAAAGGTCCTCGAGGAGAAGGGAGCAGTCTGATCGCTGGGCGAGGTGAATAAGGAGGGGAGCAATTGAGTCAAGTTCAATTTTCTTTGAGAAGAAAATAGTTGGTAACTTTAGTAATAGACTAAGAGGGATTGCAAGGGGAAGTGGCTAGAAGGATATAGTCAGGGAAGACAGATTGGGAGAAAGATTGGAATTAGGTGTGAGGCAAACAGTTGGCAAAAGACAAAACAGTGCAACAGAATAATAAATGAGAGGATTGAACCGCACAATGAAGGAGGGAGACCAAGATTCTCCTGATACCAGGGATTTCTTAGTTCGTTGCTGCCAAAATTGGGTCCAAGTAAAAATATGTCCTCAGACCCAGGAGCGGTGAATTATGAAGGAAATTCACAAGAGCCTGGTATACCTGGGAACTGTGAGGGGGGTTCTCAGAAGGGAAGCATCCTTTAGGACCGTCCACTAGGGATGATGTTACGATTCTGAGATGCATGGGAATCCTGAAGAAGAAAAAATAAGCAGAAAATGATTAATTATTGTATGTTTGAAAGGACAAAGGAAATGTTCGGGAAAGATAACTTATATTGGCCAAAGTTTGGACCATTTCGAGATTTGATTTGCCAGGCTTTGATTTTGTATGTGAATTCATGTTATGGGTTAGTACAGTTTAGTTTTTAGTTATAAAATAATGTAAAATTATTCTCCAGGTCAGGACCTGGGAATTGCTTTAGAAGAGAGAGAGACTTATCAAAGAGTTAGTTAGAATATTGGCATCTATTCTGACCACTGAAATTGTTAGCTGCGACTTTGGGAAGTACCATATAAAACCCATTGATTTCTTGTAGGTGGGGTTTTTTCCTTCTTCTTTTGGCTAGAGAGAGACAGGTAACATCGAGCTTGGCCTGCTGCCCCCCCCCCTTTCTGGGGGGGAAGCTGGCCTGAGGCCTGGCCGGATTCCATCGGCTCCCGGGTGAAGGCGGGGGGAAGGAGAGGTTGCTGTCTTGTGGCAGCCACTTTCTTCAAGTTTCCTTGGAGCAGAGAAGGATCTCTGTTGGGCCCCTGATTGGAGCTATGAGCACAGTTGGGGCCGAGGCCACCCCAATTTGCACTGGGGGGTGGGCTGAGAAAACATTTATGATCTTGCCTGAGTTTTTTCCTAGACTGCCAGGGTGCTCCAATTTCTAATGTTTCTGCGTGAGTTTTTCTTATCAGCTCGGCCTTGAACAACTAACACTACAAGCTACAGAGAGTGAAAGACATAAACTCTGAGCAAATTTAACTCTTTCTTAGCAACATGAAGCTTCCAGAGCTTGGCCCTTCTCTGAGAGAGTAAGGAAAGACAGAGTGAACATAAAGAACAACAGCATGAAGTCAGTAGAAAGAGTGAAAAGACTATTAAGACAGAGGGTTGAAGAGTTGGTTGTTCTATTCTTACTTGAGCCATGGAAATGAACTCTATATTTAAGTTATTCCTGTAAATCGAGGGAAAGATATGCATTTGGGGAGATGATTGTTTTTCATGTAGATTTAAGCAAAGGTGTTTTTGATGAACTAAGTAATATCCTATAAGATGCTTGAACAGAGATAAAGATGAGAAGCCCCCTGCACCAGTGAAAAAGTAAGAAGATATCTCTGTACCTTGAAGTGAAGAATCCTTTGCTTTGGAGTTATTCATCTTTAAAAAGTGACACCCCAGTATGCAAAAGTCTAAGACCCATGACCCATAAGCAGCTTGGGAAACTGCTCCTGGGAGGGTCACAAAGGCAGGTTTCTCCGGGCGGTTGTTTTTGTGACAGTTTAAAACCCACAAGAGAACTGTTTAAGTTGTCAGTGGGATCCATGACTCAAAAAGATACTCTTCCCCTAATAAATTGATGAAAGACTATTATCAGATAGTAAAACTGACTGAAAATTACAAGTTTTGTTTCTTTATGTTGTTTTGTAAAAAAGTAAACAGTTTGTAAAGAGAGAGAAAAGTTTTTTTTAAAGTTTCATTCTATTTTAGTTTTTTTCCAACTTTCTGTTTTTCTATTCTTTTAGTGTAAGTTAATAAACTATTTGTTAATTTTAAAGTGAAGCCTGCTTTGTTTTTCTCCTAGTCTCTCTCTCACAAAAAGAGTAAGTACCAAGACCAAAATTTAATGAATGTGAAACCATTACATTAAGTAGTGTTTCTGCCCCGTTTAAAATTAAACCTATGACACTCTACGAGGATTGTAGTAGCGACTATAGCTTGAATACATACTGGCCAGCCGTGGCTCACTGGGTCCAACATCTCTGATAAATAAGCTACTGGTCTCTTTACTCCTGCCCACTCCTGGACCAGAACTCCATGAGCTACCCCCTTTTCTACATTCACATACAGATGAAAGGGTTTTTCTAGTGAAGGTAAGCTTAAAGCCGGTATTGAGGCCAGTTTTAACTTCAATTTTTCTAATTTATCATCATCTTCCTTGGTCCATTTTATATTATCTCCCTCTGTCAGCTTTTCATACAAAAATTTTACTGCCTGTGTGCACCCTTCAGTCCATAATCTACAATATCCCAATAATCTGAGTAGTTTTCTGATTTCCCTCTTTGAAGAGGGAGGTGGAAGGGATAAAATTCCTGCAATTCTCTCTGGACTGAGCCTTCGACTACCCTTACTTATCAAGTGTCCAAGATATTTCACCTCTGGTTCTACAAATTGCAGTTTCCCTTTTGATACCCTTAATCCTTTTTCTCCAAGAAAATTTAAAAGTTTTATTGTAGCTTCTCCAACTTCATCTTCCCCAGATAGTAGAAGATCATCCACATATTGGATAATTTGTATTCTAGGAGGAGTGGAGAAGGCTTGCAGTATTTTTTCTAAAGCTTGCCCAAATAAGTTTGGAGACTCCGTGAACCCCTGCGGTAATTTTGTCCATCTTAATTGCTGCTTTCTTCCAGTTTTTTGATCCTCCCATTCAAAGGCAAAGATATCTCGGCTCTCCTTGGCCAGTGGACAGGCCCAAAAAGCATCTTTAAGATCCACTACACTAAACCACTGATGCTGGGGTGTAACTTTACTTAGAAGTGTATAGGGATTGGGTACCACTGGGTAACGAGACCGAGTTCTTTTGTTAACCTCCCTTAAATCTTGTACTAGTCTCTAACTCCCATCAGGCTTCTTTACTGGGAGAATAGGGGTATTAAGGGGAGACATGCAAGTTTCTAGTGCCCTATCCTTTATTAGTCCTTCTATTATTGGCTTTAAACTTTCTCATCCTTCTAAAGATATGGGGTATTGACGTACACGTGTGGGACAATCTTCTCTCTCTATTGTAACACTTATAGGGTCAATATTTAATCCTCCCCTATTTCCTTTCCCAGCCCAAACTTCTTTGTTAATTTTTTCTTCATCCTCTTGGCCTAATTTTAAAACTTTAGCTGTCATTTTCCCATCTTCTGGTATAACCCCTATTCCTTATCTCACTTGTAAGTCTCTTCCTAGTAAGTTGCTACCTGCCTTTGGGACCAATAAGACATCTCCCACCTAAATTTTAGTTTCCCCTTCAATTACTACATCTTTAATGACTGGAACTGTAAAAATTTCTCCTTTTGCCTCTGTTACTTTTGCAGTATCTTTACTCACAGTATAACCTTTTGGTACATTTAGCAGGCAGGTTCTTTCTGCCCCTGTATCTACCACAAATTCTAATTCTTCTTCTTGGGGACCCACTTTTAGAGTTATCACAGGCTCTAGATTGTATTTCTCCCCTAAAAAAATAGAGCCTTTGACCTCCCTATTCCTCCTCTATGCTCATCTCTTTGAAGATTTTCAGATCTATTACCTGCTTAGGAAAATTTCTCTTATAATGTCCCTAACCCCCACAGCAAAAGCAGACATTCCTGGAATGCTGCTGAGACTTGGTTTGTATTGGGATTCTATTCTTTTCCTTTCCCCTGTCTCTACTAATTTTATGTCTAGAAGTAGTGCCTGTATGTTTTTGATTTTTTGGAAATTGTTTTCTCCATGATGACTGCCATAGGTTTTGCTTTCAGTTTAGCTTTCTCTTCATCTCTTCGGACATAAACTTTCTGAGCCTCCTTTAATAAGTCACCTAATGATTTATTATGCAATCCTCATTTTTTTTCTAGTTTTTTCTAATATCTGGCCAGACATTAGTAACAAAGTTAATCCTTAACAAAGCTTTTCCCACATCAGTTTCAGGATCTATTCCGGAATATTGTTTCATATTTTTCCTAAGTCTATCCAACCATTCAGTTGGAGATTCTTCTTTTTCTTGCTGTGCCTCAAAAGCTTTTTTAGCATTTTGCCCTCAGGGTGCCGCCTCTTTTATTCCCTTGATTATTAAATTACGATATTCATTCATGTGTTTCGTCCCTTGCCCATTATTTTGACCCCACTCAGGAGGCGCAGTTGGCATTTTGTCTTCTCCAGGGTGACCCTGTGGGTTCTCTTTTTCCCAAACTTTTATTCCAGCTGCTCTGATTAATTGCCTTTCTTCCTGAGAAAATATTATTTCCATTATAGACTGCATCTCTTCCCAAATATAAATATTCAGACCTAAGAACTGTTCCAATTGTTCAGCTGTGCCAATAGGATCTTCCAAAATTCCTTTGATTTCTTTTTTAAAATTTCTGACCTCAGAAGAAGTCAAAGAGGCATTTATAAATCCCATTCCACACCCTCCCCCCCCCCTCCATTGGAACTTCTCTCAGTGGGAATAGACTAATTTCTTTATCCCATTTTTGGTTTTCATCCTCTGCAGTCTTTTTCCCGTGTTTTGAGAAAGAATCCAGAGAGGGCTGTCTTTTAAGTGAGCTTCTAGTGATTCGGTATGGCTTTTCTAGAGAAAAGTCGTTTCTCTGAGCAGTAGCTGTGGTTACCGAGGGAACGGAGCTCAGGGCAGGAAGGGCGGTGAGGGGAGGGAAAAGCACCGAGGCTTGGTCCTCCAAGGGCAGAGCGTAGGCAGGGTTTGCTGCCGGGACCGGCAGAGGAGGGGGCAGTTCTGGGGGATACCAGAGGGGAGCGTGGGCAGCCTGCACGGGGTTAATGGAGGCTGAGTCAGTGGCTCCTGGCAGAGACAAAGCAGCAGCAGTGGCAGCGCCCAGCGCAGCCGGCACGGGCAGGGCAGCCGGGGATCGGGCAGTGGGGGAAGCGATTGGAAATAGGACGGCTGGGACCGACGGGAGCCCCGGCACGGTTGGGGTGGCGGCCCCAGACCCCGCGTCAGGAGGGAGCCCCGGCACAGCCCTTAGGGTGGCCCCGGACCAGGCGGACAGGGCAGACAAATTCACTGGTGGGGCGGGGGATGGGGTGTATGCGGGGACCGGTGCAGCTGCTGCTGGCTGTGAACCCGCACTCGGGATGAGAACCGGGGCCGGCGGGGCTGAAGCGGGACTCGGGACAGGGGGCAAAGCTGCGGACGGCGGGAGCATGAGTGGGAACGGAGGGAGCAAACCCGCAAAGGATCCCACTCTTTTTCCTTCCTTCCCTCCTGCTCCCCTCCCCCTCTCCCCTCCCGTTTCATTTTGAGGGTTTCTGATATGCCAAAGATCTTTATTCTCCCAAAATCTCTTGTCTAACTTGTGGCACACTTTCTTCAGGATTAAACGGTTCTTTAGAATTTACAAATATATTTAGAGCCTGACAAATCCAGTTCTCAAAAGAGCCGTATCTGGGCCAATGAACGTGGTCAGATCTTATTTCCTTCTCTGCCCATTCTATCATGCAAAATTGTATCATCTTTATCCTTTCCTTTCTTCCTGTACAAGGGTTTTTATCCCAGTTAGCTAACATAATGCCAAGAGGGCTATCTTGAGGTATGTCTGTTGGTAATTTTTTACACCCCTTTTTCTTCCTTGTATCCAACTTACTGTTTTTCTGTCCCATTTTTCAAGATTTTATCTATTTGTCCCCCACCTCTGTTTTTCACTTTCTCTTACAACCTAAAGACCACTTCTATCTATACACACAAACAAAAATCCCTTCTATCCAACACAACTATTCAATACAATACACCTCCCTCCAAGGAGTTATAACAATCAACATTACATGTGCTTTCATCCATCTACTCTTACTTCATTTCTCCTTCACTTTTACACACTTTTTCACACCCTTAGGACATGAAGCTGATCCCTGTCACCAGAGAATCGCGGCTCCGTGTGGCCCCCTCCTCGCCTTGGGTTTGGTCTCTGGGTTCCAGTACAGCTGGGCCTCTGAGGAGAGCCCAGAATCTGGTCGCCTCTTGTGCCGATCCACCTATGAGGTTAATTTGCGTGTCACTTACACTTTTACTACGACCCCCCCCCGTCCACACGCCCAGAGGGAAAAGGGCTGAATCGCAGGTCACACACACGTTCTGCCACAGCCCTCACCCGCCCGGGGAAACTGAGGCAGATTTTGTGTGTGACTCACTCTCACACAACAAAACAACAATAAGGTACCTTTTACTCTCAAATCACCTATTACAAGTCTTAGGTGCTACTGGCCAGTCCCGGTGCTCTTGGATATCCCTTCTATCTAGCTGTGTTGTTCAACCCCAGATGATATTGGGCACTTTATCCCTCAATCCAGCTGTGTTGTTCAACCCCAGATGCTATTGGGCATTTTTTCCCTCAATCTAGCTGCATTGTCAAACTCCAGATGCTCTTGGGCATAACCACAATCCGGCAGAAAGAACCCTGGGTGTTCTTGGGATAATCCCTCAACCCAGCAGGTTTCAGTCCTGGATGATCTCGGGGCAGTTACCCCTCAATCCAGCAGACGTCCTCACCCTGTTTCGATTTAGGCATCAGTTTTTAAACTTCCTAGGGATCCCACTCTTTCTCTAAAACTCAGTTTCCCTGGGGGATTCTCTCACTCTTCTTATCACTCACTTTGTCTCTTTACTGGCCGTCTTTCTCGGGAAAGAACGGAAACGCAGCATAGGAGACTCCGCACTCGCTTAGCAGGTCTGGGATAACCAGCTGCCTCTCATTCACACACATTGATCCCTCCCCTTTAACTGCCCCATCCAAACCAATACTTCCCTATCCTTTGTCCTTGTGTCTTTGTCTTCGTGTACACTTTAGGCTTAGGGGCTAACTACCGCGGTTTTAGGGAATCTTTTCCCTTTTCTTTGTTTTATTACCTCCTTTTGTCCATTGATCGTAACCTGCATCTGCCGGTCACAGCAGGGGAACACAGAGCCAGGCTGCCAACTGGGCAGGGCGCGCCGTCCTCACCCTGATTCCACTGAGGCACCAGCAGTGAGGTGTTTTAACCATCCTCTGCTATCATAATTGTGAAAAACGCCAATCACTTGTTTTTAAAATTTTAAAAGTTTAATAGTAAATAAGATGGTTATAAAAATAGAATTAGAGTACAAAATTGCACAATTAGAGTTAGGACAATACGAGACAAAAAAAACCAAAGTTACAGACGTTAGGGTGCCTCCCCAAGCAAAAAGCTCCGAAGAAGGACCCCTGTTAACAAAGGATTATCTCTTAAAAGCAATAGCCTGTTGGATATTCATACAGTTCATACATGATGCATAAATTCCATTCAAACAAAGAATTGTCTCTGGTTAGTGTCGCTTCTTTCCTTTAATCTCTATGACATCCACAGGGCTGAGAGAGGCAGGAGAAGTTGGTCTCTTCTGATAAGGAAGTAGTAAATTCTTTTTTCTCTGAAAGATTTACGTTTTCCTGTGGTTGGTACATAAAAACTACATTTTAACTACAAAACTTCATTTACTATACTATCAAAATACTAATACAACACCAACAATTAACACAACACAACACATATAGTAAATATTGTTGGAGTCCAGGGCATCCCTTTGGCTGCCCTGGAGAGTCAGGGACCTGGGCAGGGGGGTCTGGGACCCCAGCCCAGAGCTCAGAGAGACACTGGCTTTGATCTCAGTCCATGGGAAAAACTTCCTAAACTGAGAGAGGGTTTGCAGGCCACAGGAGTGCGAAAAATAGTAGTTTAGTTTGTCACAGAATGAGAAAATAGTAGTTTTAGGTTCATAGCATTGGAGAGAATGGGGACAAAATGGAGAATCTGGGGCGTTGTCTCCTTCTTCTTCCTTCTCCTTTCCTCACTCCATTTCTGCAGTGACGTTGGCACAAAGTAGTTGGTAAGGATTGGGTCAGTGTATAGGTGACCTTTTTAGTAATAGTGATAGACATTGGTAAGAAATAGTAAATAACGAACACGTAGTAATTAGTATAACAGATTAAGCACAGCCCAGCTCAGGGGGAGACGCGAGAAATCCATGCACCTGCAAACATCGTGTTGGACTGTGAAAAATTTGTAAGATAAGAAACAATAAACAAAAAAATGCAACCTTGAAAAATCAAAACCTGAAGACTCCGTCTCTTCCTTCGGCTTGGCATGGAGCTGTGCAGGGGGGAAAAAGACCCTGAAACCACCTGAATGTTGGGGAACCCCCCGACAAAATATCTTGCGTAGAGCCATATAATATGCACTTTTCACAAGGACAAGCTGTAGGATGAGGTGCAGGGCAGAGCCAGGGAGAAGAATGACTTTTGCTTTTGATGGAGCTGTGTCTTCCCTTGGGTTTGTTGGCTGACAATAAATGAACATCTCTCTGTGTCTCAGGCAGCTCCTTCTCCAAGGGAAGCAGGTGGGAGTTGGAGCCAAGGAGCTGAAACCTGCAGGTCCAGCCTGGGGTGGAGGGAGCTCAGATTTGCACAAGGCTGCTCTGAGTCCCAGGGCTTGGATGGGGAAAATGGTGGGGTGGGGGTAGGGACAAAATCTGATTGAATGTCAGACATAAAGGATCTTGATTTTCATATCTATTCAAACTGCATGAGTAAGTACCTTGGGATCAATGTCAATTGGAGATTGAACATATAAATGTATTAATAGGAAAAAAATCCTAAGCAGGACCTAAAAGTGTTTTCTCACTGTCTTTTGTAAATATATATTCACTATGGACACACTTCCAAAATCTGTTGAATTAACCACAAAAATTTGAAAACTTAAATCAAATTATTCCCAGAGGCTTGGCCTTTTAAGGTGTTCTGAATGATAATGCACCTTTGGGCACTGAATTCCTGAACTGAAGAGCTGAAGGCTGAACAAGCCTCTGGAGAAGTCAAATCCAGCAGCAGCCTCCAAGTGTCTGAGGATGTCAGCAGCCTCCACTGAGGCCATCCCTGCCCAGAGACCGTGGGGGAATGGGCAGACAAGGGGAGCGTCCCTGGGGCTGGGCAAGCAGACCTCAGAGGCACCAGCAGGTGCAGGTGGGAAATGGAGTGTGCAATGTGGCTGTGAAAGCCCTGCCTGGGCTGTGCCAAGCACGATACACAAGACCTGACCCCCATCCCCCAAACAATTCTCTCACTTAAACATTTCAAAGGAATTACAATTGTTTCAGTACTCTGAGTTGGACGAACTGGAGAAATAGCAACAAGAGATTCTCAGGAGCTCAAAACAACAAAACAGACATTACTGGCAACATTAGAAAATCAGAGAAACTTTGGCAAAAGGTTTCATATAACATTCAAGTCAACAGAAAACACTTCTCAAAGCATTTACTTGACCCATTCAACTTCACAAACTGTAAGCCCATTCAATCTTAAATTAATCCAAATTTCTAAGAAGAGGGAATAATAATTAGACACAGAAAGAGAGAAAGATCAAAAAATATTTAGAGAAGCACCACAAAGTTACCAACTCCTGGATTCCAGCTGTGTTCAGATAGAAATTCCAAGAGGAGGTGGGGTCAAGATGTGTGCCTGCCTTGTGGTCAGCCTTGAATACCCCATGGTCTTCCTGGGCCCTTCTCCCAGGAGGGACTTTGGGTCACTTGGTCTCTCAGGAGCTGGGCTGGGGGCTGCAGAGGTGGCTGTGGAGCATTGCCTTTGGTGTGCCAGGGCTTGGCAGACACTGCTGGGCTGGGATAGAGGCTCTGGGGGGATTGGGGTTACAGGGCAGGGCAGTGCTGGGGTTTCAGGGCAGGGCAAGGCTGGACCTGCCCCTTCCTCCCCCACACACAAAATGTTTCCAGCCAACAATCTCCTCCAGTCTCTCACAACAGGCAATGCTGGAGGTGGAATCGCAATTGTGGCCATGGGCACCTGGACAAGAAGGAGTTTTTTCCATAGGAAGGTGTAATGGTTTTAGTTAAAACTGGGCAGGAACACTAATTAATATAGTGACTACACATTCCTCAAATTTTGTTTGCTAAATTTAGTGTAGTGGTCTTAGTGTTTACTCTCTTTTTGTGGGAGAGGATCATGAGAAGCAAAGTAGGCTCAAGCTTAAAAAACAAAGTTTTATTAACACACACTAAAAAAATGGAAAAGATAAGAAAAGAAAAAATGGAAAAAAACCCCATAATAAGCCAAAATGCAACTTCAGAATGCTCTTTGTTTCCCTTACAAACTTAACTTCCTTCCAAACAACATAGAGAGACACAACCTGTGATTTTCAGTCAGTTTCACCAGTTAAACATAATCTTTCCTCACTTTGGGAGAGGAGTCTCTCTAGAGTCTTATAGAGACATTGGTCACAAGACCAAAACAGTCCTGGGGCTCTCAATGTCACAAATCTGCAGCTGCTTGGAATTTTTGCAGATTGTGCTGTTCCACCCATTAGCAGCCTTTCCCCTGGCTACTCACAGGCCTCTCAGTGTATTTGGGTACTGTTTAAGAAAGCTTCTTCTAGTATAAAACAAGGATTCTCTTCTAGCTCTAAAATAGTTTCTATCCCAAAAGAAATAGAGACCTCCTTTTACCCCAGGAGCTGAGGGCTTCAAATCACTCTCTCTCTAAAATCATCTTTGTCTCAAAGGCTGAGACCTCCTTTTTCGCCAGGAGTGAGGGGCTTTAAGATTCCCACTTAAAATCTCAATCATATCAATCCCCAACTTTGACTAGAACAAGCATTCCCCCAAACAACTTTAAGATGTTACAAGAAACAGTCCATTTCTCCATAGTTTACAGCAGAAAAGTTTGGTTAAAAATGTCCACATCCGCAATCCCTCTTCTAATAATCTTTATCAGTTCTTTCACTCCTGCTCCACTGACTTCATGCGGCGTCTTTCCTACGTCCACTCTGTCTCTTTCTTTTCTCTCTCAGGGAAGGGTCAGGCCTTGGAAGCTCCCTGTTGCCAGGACAGGGTTAACTCTGCCCAGGCCTGCAGTGGCCATGTGATTTCTGCTCCAGGCAGCAGTCTCTCCATTTCAGATCAGCCTGGTTTCCTCCCTCCACTCTTTCTTCTCCATCTGGAAGACACCGGAGGAGGGGAGCGGGAGGAGAGCTCTGCCCACCCCTCGGTGACAATCGGGGCAGCCTCGGCCAAACCGGGCCCATGGTTGTTATCAGGGGAGATCCCTCCCTGCTCTGGGGTCTCCGGGGAGGTTTTTTCAAAGTGGTTGATGTTAAGCTGCAACCTCTCCTCCCCCCGGGGAGCCGATGGAGTCCGGCTGGGCCTTGGGCGAGCTTCCCCCCGAAGGGGGAGGTGGGGTGTGGGGAGCAGTAGGACCCACTCGATGTTACCTGTTGAGCTGAGCAGGAGGAAAAGGGCCTGACCTGAACAAACCCAGGATTTATATGGGTACTGCCCAAAGTCACATTCAACATTCTCAGTGGCCAAAGCAGGTGCCAATATCTCAAACCGGCTTCTGATAGCTCCTTGTCCATTCTAAAATTATTTCTAGAGTCCTGACAGGGTAATACTTCACATTCCTCCCTAACTAAAAACCAAACTGTGTGAATGCATGACAGTGACCTTTAGGCTTTGCAGGGCTCAGGCACAGTGGCTGTGACAGAGTCAGGGCTGAGGTCACACTCTGTGGGCTGGGGCAGAGCCCAGCCAGAAATGACCTGAGATGGGCTCAAATACAATGATGGGACCATGGCCAGACCCTCATGTTCTTCAGTCCGTCCTCACATCATTGCCAGGGGCAGAGAAAGGGACAGGTGACTTCTCAGCATGGGTCACAGGAAATGTGGGTCCCCAGAGCCCTTCCCAAAGTGGCAATGGCCCATTAACAGAAGATATCACCCTGGAGGGAGGATGGGTCATGGAAGAGATCAAGAACACTGCCCCATTTGGTTTTACACAGCTGGCCCATTAAGAGAAGATCCCCCTCAGAGATATGAGGGATGGATCATGGAAGAGATAAACAACCTGCCCCAGCTGGTGTTCACAGATGGTAATAGAATACATTTT
>JANEHK010001103.1:0-12628 GCA_025960845.1 Tachycineta bicolor | reverse complement strand
TTCCAATCTTTATTTCGTATAGGTCCTTTTACCCTTGAAGCATGAGTCTAGCCTTTTTCTGCCATTTGAACTGCGGTTTTGTCAGGGAGAATCCATTGTCTCTCTTTCAGAGTTGCTCCTAGGTTTTTCATGCCTTCTACTTCTGCTAAAGAAAAGTATGGTGTTTGATTTTGTGTTCCTGCTTCCTGAAAAGTCATAATTACGTTGCTGTTTTCCCTCAGGGAAGCTTTCTTAGCTTTATCATCAGCCAAATTGTTTCTTCTGGTTTTAATATCTCTCCCCCTCTGGTGGCCTTTGACATGAACCACTGCTATCTTTTTTTTTGACTCTTCAAAGCTGTAAGAATTTGAATTATCAATCCTTGGTGCACTAATCCTTTTCTTTGAGTGTTTATAAGTCCCCTTTCTTTCCAAATTTTTCTAAATGTGTGCACTACCCCAAAGGCATATTTTGAGTCGGTGTATATGGTCCCTTCTCGATCCTTTAATAACAGCAATGCACAGAATAATGCATAGAGTTCACAGGCTTGTGCTGACCAGGACAGGCTAAGGGGACCAGATTCTCTTACTTCCAGTTTTTCTCCATGAATTATGGCATACCCAGATTTCCTTCTGACTATCACTCGGGATGACCCATCTATAGATAATGTTTCTCCTGTTTTTAATTCTTGTTCTCTTTAAACTGGACATATTTTTGTTTGTAACTCTATGTCCTCCATGCAATCGTGTATTAATTCTTCCCCTGGGTCCTCGTAAAGGAACTGAGTGGGGCTTTGTATATTTGTCATTTTCAGCTCTAATTCAAGAGAGTCTATCAAGATAACCTCATATTTTAATATTCTGCTATCAGTTAACAATTTTCCATCCTTTTTAGCAAGGATGCCCATAATATTATGGGGGGTGTACACTTCCAGTGGTGCCCCAAATGTTACTTTTCGGGCTTCTTTTACTAACACAGCAGTGCCTACCAGAACTTGCAGGCATGTTGGCCAACTCTTACTAATTGGATCCAATAATTTGGATTAATATCCTACTGGCTTTTGGCTTCCTGCCCAATCTTGAGTCAATACTTCATAAGCTGTTTGATCAATTGCATTGACTAATAATTGAAAAGGCTTGTCTATATTGGGAGGACTCAGTACAGAAGCTTGCAGTAGGGCTTCTTTAACTTGCTCAAAATTTTTCTGATCCCTTTCAGTCCATTTTAAGCAATTGCTAATTAATTTCTCATTTAGAAATTTTACTTTTCTACTAAACCCTTCTATCTACTGCCTACAATAACCCCAAAGACTCAAAAACTGCTTTATTTCTCTTTTAGACTTTGGGGGTCCCATGTTCAATATTCCTGGAACCCTTTCAGGGTCTAGCTTTTTCTTTTGCTTATTAATCCAATGACCTAAATACCACACTTCTGACTCTACAAACTGCAATTTTGACTTTGATATCTTCAGCCCATTTTTTCCCAGAAAATTTAGGAGCTTAATAGTACCCTTTCTAGTTTCCTCTTCAGTTTCTCTTGCTACTAACAAATCATCTACATACTGTAGCAGCTTAATTCCTTTGGGTAACTCAAAGGACTTCCAAAGATTTTCTAATGCCCTCCCAAAAAGATTCGGTGCCTCTGTAAAACCTTGCGGTTGCACTGTTCACCTTAATTGTTCTCTCCTACCTGCATCTGGGTCCTCCCACTCAAAGGCAATCCCTACTGCCCTCATCCAGAGGGCAAGTTCAAAAGGCATCCTTTAAATCCACGGCACTGTACCAAATGTAATTAGGAGGTATCTGGCTTAGCTACTCCTGGAAAGAGGGTAATGGTTCTTGGATTTACCGCTCTGAGATCCTGCACTAGTCGGTAGCTACCATCAGGCTTCTTTACCGGCAGGATGGGGGTATTATGTGGTGACACACAGGACTCCAACACCCCCTGATGTACTCAATTCTCAACTACTGGTTTCAATCCCTTCCAACCTTCCAGTGATATTGGATATTGTTTTACTAGAATGGGGATTTCTGGGTTCTGTATTTCAACGCTAATGGGCTGAATGTTTAATTTTCCTACTTCACCAGTATACCACGCAGTGTCACTAATCTCGAAATTATCTTCTTCAGTTAAAGAACAGATTTTAGGTTTTCCTTCACAGGGTATTATTTTAATCCCCAAGGCTATTATTGTGTCCCTTCCTTATAAATTATTATCAGCCTCTGGTATTAATACCAAATCATTCAGTCCAAATTTTTTATCCAATTCAATCTGCACATTTTTAATTACAGGAACCTGAAAAATTCCTCCTTTAACCCCAATTACTGAGACACGTTCACAACTTACTTCATATCCTTGTGGTAGTTTTCTTACTGTTGACCTAGTAGCTTCTGTGTCCACCAAAAATGTTATTTCTTCTTTTGAGGAACTCTTTTCAGTTTTATCAAGGGCTCTTCTTGGTGTTCAGTCCTCATTAAATAGAGCCCCTGACCCCCCTAGTCTTCTTGAATTATTTTCTCATCTCACTGCCTCTTTCTACAAAATTTTTGTAGATGTCCCTTTCTGTGGCAATAAAAACAAGTGGGTCCTGTACCCCTGGAGGTAGAACATGAAGTTTGTAAGTGTCCTTTCTGGTGACAGGAAAAACACGTGGGTCTCGTATCCCCAGAGGTGGGACCTGCCTTTTTCTGTTGTTTGTTCTTTCCTGAGTGCTTCTCTGTATTCATGGTTGTCTGTGTTTCCTTGACAGCTGCCAATAAAATCTGTGTTTTTGTCTTTTGCCTCTCCTCATCTCTTCTCACATACACTTTCTGTGCTTCTCCTAACAATTCCTGAAGGCCCTTATCCTGCCAATGTTCTACTTTTTCCAGCTTCTTCCTGATGTGCCCCCAGGTCTTAGCTGCACATTGTGTTTTCAAAAGGACCTGTCCTGCTGCAGTCTTGGGGTCTACACGTGAATATAACTGCAAGGCTTTTCTTAGTCTTTCTAACCAGTCTGCCAGGGTTTCATCCTTCCCTTGGTGCTCACTTAGAGCTTTCCCTATATTCTGCCCCTTGGGCACTGCTTCCCGGATTCCTCAGATAATCATCCACCGGAGATCACTCCTATTCTGCCTGTGTCTTTCATTCTGATTATTCCAACCTGGATCTTGCATAGGCCATTTCTGATCCCCCTGCTCTGGCCCCTGACATTCTCTGTCCCAAACCCTCATTCCTGAATGTCTAATCATTTCTCTTTCTTCCATTGTAAACAAGATTCCTAAGATAGACGGCAGTTCCACCCAGGTGTATATATTCGGCCCCAAGAACTGATCTAATCTCTCTGCCTCTCCAATAGGATCCTCTAGCAGCCTGCCCATCTCCTTCTTAAACTCCCTGACATCCCCAGTGTTCAGGGGAACACTCACATCACCAATAGGTCTCTGTTCTGGATTTGCCATTGGAACTTTTCTAAGTGGGCATAGTCCATCTTCCATTTTTGCTTCCCTATCCCCATCATCACTTCTCCCTGTCCCCCACCTCTAGTTCTATGTGCTACTGGCTCCTCCTGAATAGGGGGTGCGTTTGCATTTACAGGAGGACCCTCGGGGTCTTGGGATTGAACGGGCTGATGAGGTTGCCTATAAGGGGGTGGGAGGTGATCTAATGGATCCTAGGGCTCGTGTCTGTCTTTGTTGGCTGCTTGCCCTCTAGTTTGTAAAGGATATAAGGGAAACCCCTTGCTTCCCTGCCTTCAAGTGACAAAATCACCCTTTCCCCTGAGAAGCCACAGAGCAGCATATTTGCATTCTTCCTGATTAAAAAGTTCTTTTGAATTCACATACAATTAAAAGCCTGTCAAATCCAATTTTCAAATGATCTGGAATATGGCCAATATAAGTTATCTTTCCAGTTAATTTCCTTTTTCCATTCAAACATACCATAATTAATCATTTTCTGCTTACTTTTTCCTCTTCAGGATTCCCATGCACCCCAGAATCGTAACATCCTCCCCAGTGGACTGTCCTGAGGGATGCTCCCCTTCTGAGAACCCCCCTCACAGTTCCCAGGTATACCACGCTCTTGTGGATTTCCTTCATAATTCGCAGCTCCTGGGTCTAAAGACTTACTTTTCCTCCGACCCATTTTTGGCAGCAATAAACCAAGAAACCCCTGGTACCAGGAGAATCTTGGTCTCCCTCACTCACTTTGTGGTTCAATCCTCTCACTTATTATTCTGTTGCACTATCTTGTCTTTTGCTAACTATTTGCGTCATGCCTAATTCCAATCTTTCTCCTAATCTGTCTTCCCTGACTGTATCATTCTGGCCACTTCCCCTCGCAATCCCTCTTAGTCTCGTACTAACGTTAGCAACTATTCACTTCTCAAAGAAAATTGAACGTGACTCAATTGCTCCCTCCTTATTCGCCTCGCCCAGTGATCAGATCACTCCCTTCTCCTCGAGGACCTTGCCCTGGGTTCTCGGGCCAGGACCCTCCCTGCCAGTCCTTCCCAGGGAACCTCACTCATTCTCTCTTTTCACTTCCCTCCTTTCCCAGCCGGTCTCCTCACAGAGAGCTGAAAACACGGTACTGGGAGGTTCGCACTCACTTCAGGAGTCTGGGCTACCAGCCCCCATTTTAGATATTCTACACACACACAAACACACAGCTGCCCACCTGCCCAACCCCATGGTACTTACACAGTCCGTTTTCCCACACAGTTCTCTTGCACAAGACGTTTTACAGGCACCTTTACCTTTAGCTGGCACTCCAATGGCAGCTTTTATGAATGCCTCCATTTGCTAGCTTCTTTTTCTTATGCATTATTGTAATTGGAACTCCTTCTCCAAGGGAGCCTGTCTACGATCGGAACCACCTTAAAAGAGCTGGTGGGGAGCTCTGTAGTGGTGTGGGATTTAGTTTTGGTTTTCTTGTATGTGCTATTAATTTATGGTTCGTTCTATGTATCCCAGTTTGTTCCCCCAAATGGTCTTTCCCTGCTCTTCTTCCCTCCAACTGTTATATGTCAATCCCCCACTCCCCCCTCCTCTGGAGTCTGCCGGTCATCTTGGGGCCTTCCCCTGGAGCTAGAAAGTTCTTCCAAGGGCATCAAGTGATAGGTCAGATCCAGAGGGGTCCCTCCTCAGCATTTATGTTTGGTTTATGAAAATATCATTCATCCATGTGACCCCTCCCCAGTGATCTCTGATTTGCTCACCCACTGCCTCTTCTCCTGGTTCCACCCCAGATAAAAGCTGCTGGCAAGCAGCCTGGGGGTCTCTGCCTAGGCAGTTACCTGGAGGTCAGGAGGTCCCACGCCAGGGCTCCAATTAAATCTTGTGACCTGTTCAGCAGAGTCCGCATTTCGATCTCCACCATCGTCGCCCTGCACCACCTGTGCCTGCTGCCGAGGTCATGTGGGATCCAAGGCCCCACAGGATCGGGTTAGCTGGCACGGCCAGCTGTCCGTACCTTTCCACACCGCGGTGCCTGAGCTAGCCCAGGCGAGCGTGGAGACCATGCTTAAGGAACCGCAAGTTCCTTCTTTATTTTCATTTCTTGCCTGATGTTAGCATTTGAATTGGAGTATGTTGGCAAAAGTTGGTCATTTTCAGTGCCCCTCATTTCAGCTCAGTCCATTTGGTCTCAATCATTACAGTTCCAAATATTCTCGGTTGTTTTCATTTGCACTTTTTCTCATCATATCTCCTTTCCTGAGCGTTTGTTAGACTTTGTTCCCTGTTTTCAAGATTTCATTCCCTTTCCCGTAAGGAAGACCTTCTGAAGGGAATGAAATCTTGTCATTTCAATGAGGATTAATTGGGCAAATTTCTGTCCCTTTCCCTGCACTACTAGTCATACCATCCACTTTGTGCTTTTCACATGCTTCCAAAATTTTTCTTTTTTTCATTTTAAGTTTGCATTTCTTCCGTTTCTTTTCCTCTCCTTCATTTATTTCCAATTCTTGCCTGATGTCAGAATTTGAATTGGAGTATGTTTGGCAAGTGTTGGTCGTTTTCAGTGCCCCTCATTTAATCTCAGTCCATTTGGCCACAATCACTCCGGTTCCAAATTATCTCGGTTGACTTAATTGGCATTCTTTCTCATCATATCTCCTTTCCTGAGCATTTGTTCTAATTGGTTCCCTGATTTCAACATTTCACTCCCTTTCCCAAAAGGACGACTTTCCTTTCGGGAAAGGGATTGAAATATTGCAATTTCAATTAGGATTAATTTGGTAAGCCTCCGTCCCTTTCCCTGCACTTCTTGTCATCGCATTCATTTTGTGATTAGCATATACTTTCGAATTTTTCCCTTTTTCATTTTAAGCTTGCATTTCTTGGATTTCTTTTCATCTCCTTCTTTTACTTCCATTTCTTGATGGATTACAGCACATAAATTAAAGTTCATTTGGCAAGTGTTTGTTCTTTTTCAGTGCCCCTCATTTCAGCTCAGGCCATTTGGTCACAATCACTCTGGTTCAAAAATTCCTCCTTTTTGTATTTATTCACGTTGTTTCACACCATAACTCCTTTCCTGTGTGTTTGTTATTTTTTTTCTCTGTTTTCAAGATTTTCATGAAGATAAATTGCGCAAGCTTCAGTTGCTTAGCCTGCTCTTCCTATCATCCCGTTTACTTTTTGCTTTTCATGTGCTTTCAAAATTTTCCCATTTTCATTTTAAGATTGCATTTCTTCAATTTATTTTCCTCTCCTTCATTTATTTCCATTTCTTGCCTCATTGCAGCATTTGAATTGGCGTATGTTAGGCAAGTGTTGGTCCTTTTCAGTGCCCCTCATTTCAGCTCAGTCCATTTGGTCTCAATAACTCCAGTTCCAAATTATCTCAGTTGCTTTCATTCATATTGTTTCTCATCATATCTCCTTTCCTCATTGTTTGTTAGACTTTGTTCCCTGTTTTCAAGTTTTCATTCTGTTTCCCGAAAGGAACACTTTCCTTTCGGGAAAGGGAATGCAATCTTGCAAAGTCAATGAAGATTAATGTGGATAGATTCCATCCCTTTTCCATCACTTTTTCTCATACCATCAACTTTTTTTTTTTTCACATGCTTTCAAAATTTTCTCTTTTTCATTTTAAGTTTTCATTTTTTAGATTTTTTCCTCTCCATAATTTATTTCCATTTCTTGACTAATTGCAGAATTTGGGTTGGAGTACATTTGGCAAGTGTTGGCCCTTTTCAGTAACCTTCATTTCATCTTTGTCTCTTTGGTCTCAATCACTCTGGTTCCAAATATTCTCGGTTGTTTCCATTCGCACTGTTTCTCACAATATCTCCTTTCCTGAGCGTTTATTAGGCTTTGTTCCCTCTTTTCAAGGTTTCAAGGAAGATGAATTGGGCAAGCTTCAATCCCTTTCCCTGCACTTCTTGTCATCCCATTCACTTTTTGCTTTTCACATGCTTTAAACATTTTTTGCTTTTTTATTTTAAGCTTGCATTTCCTCAATTTCATTTTCACTCCTTCCTTCCTTTATTTCCACTTCTTGCCTGATTGCAGCATTTGAATTGGAGTTCTTTTGGCAAGTTTTGGTCCTTTTCATTGTGCCTCATTTCATCTCTGTCCATTTGGTCTCAATCACTCTGTCCTGGTTTAGGGACAAATTTGGGAGAAAACCCCTGAGTAGGATCCCTCTGGGAAGCAAACCCAAGTGGCCCCTCCTCCAACTGGTCTGGTAAAAAACTTCTTTGGAGAGAAGTGGAAAAAACTATTTTACTAAACAAACAAAGTGCATACAAGTACAAAGAATTAATAATATGAATCAACAAAACCTCTCATTCTGGAGTGAGATGGCAAATTGAGAAAGTCCTTGCCATGGGTGGAGCTCGGCTCTCTCTCAGTCTCTCCTCAGTCCCAGTCCCTCCGGCGCTGCTGAAAAATGCCGAGGTCCAGGCCCTGGTGGGCCACAGGTGCAGCCCCCAGTGCTCCCCTGGGTTTTCAGTCCAGAGCAGGTTTACACAGTTCCAAGAAAAAGGAAAAAAAAAACCAGCCCAGGATACTTCTCTGCCCTTGCTAGCTGAAACTAACTAAAAGCAAAAAAAATTCTCTGCTGAACACCCTGTCCAGAGAAGAATGTGGAGGACTCAGGCAGTTTTCTCAAAACAAACTCTGCGCTTCTCCTTGCTCTTAGAACCAGTCTTAAAGGCACAGAACTCAATACACAGCACAAACAGAGCAGACGATTGGGGATACAAGCATCATAAAGTCACCCAAGGACACCAATCAAAAAGGGTGGCATCAAAATTTTTGTCAAATTGGGTATAGGATCTTTTTGGATGGGCAAATTTATTCTTTTGTTTCCATTCTTGTAAGAGAGTAATGTTTGGGGTGAGTGTTGTAAGTCGGCCAAAGGTGCATGGACCTCCTTGGATGCGGGAAGGGATTCCTGCTCAGGCCCTGTCGCCGCAAATTAGGAACACGCCCTTGGGAAGTGCCCTGGGAATAAGGAAGCCAGAAGTGCCAAATGGAATTTTTGTTGTGTAGTTGCACCAGTTGACCAAATTGTAAATTTTGTTTAGGGGGTTTACTTTGATTTTTGTAACTAGAGGCTCTATTTTGAAAGTAAAAATTAAAACAATAACTAGCTTTTGCTGAGACAAGCAGATCAAGCTCTTGGGACTCGGAGTTTGCTACTGGGTTTTCTTTGAGAGCGTCTGTTGTAGCTTTGGGTAGGAGCTTCACCCACTGTTCCCAGGCTTCTTGGGCTGGTCCTTTCTCTGCAGTGGGCAGGGCAGGCCAGTTCCCTGCAAAGGGATGCAGAGGTGATGGCTCGTTGATTCTGAATGGGATTCCTACCAGGCACGACGACAGAGGACTGCTGACGGAGCCCGTGGACAGGCACAAATTGTCTTGCTGGAGGGTCTTGGCAAGTGTCACCCACACATTTTCTGGTGGTTGTTTGATCTTCCATGCTTTAATGTTGAGGAGCATGAGGAGTGGGAGGAGCATCCGCATCACTGTGACATGGTAACTGCCTCTCATCTCAGAGGGGTCCTTTAGGGTTTGCTTCTAAAAAGAAAAACTAGTTTAAACTATCAACATATTATTTAGGCACTAGGGAACTTGAGGAAAAGAAGGGGTACGGGAAACAGGTATCTGGGGAAGTTTTTGAGGGGGGTAAGATAAAAGAAATTTAAACTGCTGTCCCTTCAAGGGGGGGTGTTTGGCAGGTTATTTGGATCGTCCTCTGATCCTTTACTGTCTTTGTCTAGTTTGTCTCCTCCCTGTTGAAAAACTGAAAAGACGGTGTTAATAAAATGCTTGCGATGATATAAAGGATAAAGATAGATGGATAAAGGCAGTAAAAGAATGGTTACAGTAATAACAAATAAATAAAGAGTTTTATAAATTTTTCAGCAGCTATCTGTTCTGTGACTTGGTCTTCACTTTTATGTCTAAAGTCAGTTGTTAGAGGTTTTTGAGTGGTTATATCAGTCTTTTTCAGATCAGGAGTGTTGGTTGGGGGCTCACTCTTTTGGCATTGGTCTTTTAGTATTTGTATTGAGTTCTTCCATGGTGTATTAAATACCACTAAGTTACATAGTTCATACTTGTTATCTTGTTTTCATTTCACCACTATGTTATATTTGATTCCTCCTGCAACTTGCTTTTCTGCCTTTATGACCTTTACAATTTGGCTTGGGAGCAGATGGTAATTACTTTTGTCATGCTGGGCAATAGCGTATCGCAGCATCTTCTGCACTGCAACATCTGTTTCTGCGTGTTCTATTGCCCGGACCATGGTTTGGTTGGTGATGATAAAACCAATCAGCAGGAGAATATGTCTTGTCTCCATACTTTGTCTCTTTTTGTAGGACGGTGGGTTATTGTTCGATATCAATAAAAACCAACAATTTACTAGTTTAACAAATAGAAGAGATATTTTTAAATAAAGTTAACAACATAGCTTGGGTAAAAGGATTTTGTGGGAGAGGGTAAGGAAATAAGGGTAAGGGATAAAGGGTAAGGAAAGAAATCACTTATTTTCTTAGTTTTTGTTACATCTGGTAGGCCTTGCTTGTCTTGGCTGTTGTCTGGTCACAGGACACTGAGCTGTCTTTTGTGGGACTGGCCATCTTCTCCTCCTCTTCCAGGCTGCAGTCTGCTGCACGTTTGGTGACTCTGTATTTTGCTCAGAATTGGCTTTATTGGTATCTATGCGTCCTAGGTAAGGTTTGATGCTCTTTGTGAGAAGCCACCTAGGGCCTGTAGGCATGGATATGCATGCGTACCCTCTACCCCAGGTAATCAGCCGAAGAGGGCCTGATATTTGATGTTTCTGGGTCCTTGATCAACACAGGCAGCTTCCCTTTTAGCTCAGGCTGAATTCGAGAAGCGCCTGATGATGGGGGCATTAGGCTCAGTGCTTGAACAATTTAGAAAGTTAATTACATCAAGTGCCTTGCAGAGCCTCTCAATGGGAGGAAGTGTCTCTGTACCTTCCCTCTGTTGGTGAAGGACTCTCTTAAGAGTCTGATGTGTCCTCTCAACAACTGATTGGCCTGTGGGAGAGTACAGTATCCATTTGTTATGTTTGAAGCCCCAATCTTGGAAGAATGCCTTTAGCTGTTTTGAGGAGTAGGCGGGGCAATTGTCTGTTTTAATTTTCTGGGGAATTCCCAGAGTTACAAAGGCCAATAAGAAATGTCTTTTAACAAAGCAGATGCTTTCACCCACATGTGCTGAGGTGAAAACTGCACCTGAGAACGTATCTACTGACCTGTGAACATACTTCTGCCTACCAAAAGATGGAACATGTGTAACGTCCATCTGCCACAGTTCATTACTTTTGAGCCCTCCTGGGTTGATGCCTTTGTCTAAAAAGGGCACCTGGTATGATTGGCAGACACAAACACGTCAGATATGATTGCAAACATGATCCTACCACAGCTTTGGTGTGTTCTCTGGTGAGGTGAAACATCCTCACTAGTGCTGGGACAGTGTCATGATAAAATTGATGGGAGAGCTTGGCTTGTTGGAACGTGTCTGGGAGGGCTGGTGTTTGTGCCGCCATTGCCAGTGCGTCTGCTCTCTTGTTGCTGTCCACAATAGCACCGGGAAGGTCAGTGTGCGACCTCACATGCATGACATGATATGGTTGCTTTCTGTGGGCGATAAGATAAATCAGTATAGGAAGCAAATTATAAAGGTTTCTATTTGACACCTCCTTTAAAAAGGCATGTTCAGCCCTCATAGCTATAACAGCTGCATATGCTGAATCTGTCATTAGGTTAAACAGTTGGTCTTTGAACTTCTCTAATGCTCTGACGACGGCTGCCACCTCAGCAATTTGTGGAGATCCTTCCACTACTCGGACGTCAGACTCCCACTTCTGTGTCCTAGTGTCTTTCCAAGTCATGACTGACTTATGAGAAGACCCTGAGCCGTCTGTAAAGACTGTCACAGCTCAAGAGGAGTTTTACCTTGAATGAATTTGGGAACCAAATGAAGTTCTGCTTTAAATAATTTGTGGCCAGGATATGGATGGAATTTTTTCCTGGATAGATATCTAGGGCGGACTGCTCCATTATTTTGGAGCAGAAACTCTAGTTCCTCCGTAGTTGCCAATGGCATGTAGATGCATGCAAATTCACACCCCACAAGAGAGCGGAAGCGAGCCCTGCCCTTACGGATGACTGCTGCCATGGTTTCTTGTGGTGTGGTTACTGTTTTAGCTGGTTGTGCTTGAAGGAAAACCTATTTGAGGATGAGCAACTGGTCTTTTAAGTCCGGGTCCCATTGAAAAATCAGTCCACTCCAATGTGGGACTCTACTTAACACCGCAAGCAGAAACGGCAAAGATGGATCATACCTGTGGGCCTGTCAGGCTGACAGAACCTCTTGGATGCAGGTAATTGCCTTTCTTGCCTCAGGGGTCAAGCTCCTAGGAGAACTGAGTTCGCCGCTCCCTCACAGAAGGTTAAAAAGCAGAGCGAGGTCTTCTGAGGAAATTCCAAGAAGAGGTCGAACCCAATTAATGGAACCACAGAACTGTTGCAGTTTGTGGAGCGTCTTGGGATTGTTTTTGGTGACAATCAGCTGAAGCACAATTGTTTGTTCCTTGACTGTAGCAGGATTTTTGGAGACAGACACAGAGAGGCCTTACAATGCTTGGAAAGTTCTGCTGTTTTAACACTGCTGAGGACGTTGAGCCTGAGAACCAGGACAAAGAGCCGGGTAACAAGCTGGTGGCCTCTCAACAAAGTGTAAACAGGTAACTGCAAAGGAATGCTTATGCAGATAACACTAGCCAATAGCACAGCTGCCTGGAGCTCGTGGACAGGAGGAGATAGCCAATGACATGTAGCAAAATGCCATGTGAACAGCTTATGCACGAGAATGATGTGTGTATAAAAGAACCCTGTGTACCCTCAATAAAATGAGCATTCACCACTACTTCTGTGAAGAAGGTGTTTGACTCTGTCTGTTCTCCATGTTTTTTTTCAAAATCACCTTTAATTGGCGCTGAACATCGGACCTTGGGGTGACGACGTGGAGGAGAAATTACCAGTGGGATGCTGAGCAGATAGATGCTGGATCGCTGACAGATGCAGCTGCATTGAGGTGAGACCCTCTGGAAAATAGTGGACAGACGCTGATCTGCCAAGAGATGCATCAGCATTGAGGTAGAAGCTCGCCGTCCTTGCAAA
>JANEHK010001102.1:0-14911 GCA_025960845.1 Tachycineta bicolor | reverse complement strand
TGGGAAGGATTCTACTGATTGGTGAATGGAAAAGAAGAAATTTGCCTCCACAAATGAACCGTAGGGCTGTTTGTAAATGAAATTGGATATCGAAAGGTGAAAGTAACAATGGGGAAAACCCATAAATCCTATTATATTTTAAAATTAGAGGGGGTTGTACATTAAAAGGGGAATCTTAAATCTTAGGCATTTGGGGAAGTCTGTGCCTCTCAAGTACCTCAGCCAGTGAGGAAAGAGAGAGGGAAATGCAGCTGGGAAGTTAGGATAAAAAGGAGGCTGCGTCCTTTGAAAATCTGAGAGATCCCAGGGGAAATGCCCCATGGCCTCTCCCTTTATTTGAATAAGGTAAAAGGATTCCTCAGTCTCCTTTTTGGACATAAACCTCTGGTGTTCATGGATTAATTTTCGTAATAGCCGCTTAAGTCTCATCCCTGGCACATATCTGGGTGTCAGGGTAAGGTCCAGCTCAGCCCACACTGCGATGCCCAAACTCAGCCCATTTCCTGCACACTGTTCCACAGGGTCAGTTACTTCCCATTCCCAGTGCCCCATTCTTTTCCTTTCCTCCCAGGACATACGTAGCCCCACTCACACACCATCATTACCACTCACCCATGACAAGGAATTCTGGCTCAAGGAACGAGAAACACAGATTCACTTTAGTTTTTCTTGAGATCTGGCTGTTGAAAAGCTCCAAACCTACAGTGTTTCCTGTGGATTTTGGGAACTGGGGCCCTGGAGCCTAAGTGCCAGAGCCAGCTGGGCCCTTCCACAGGAGGAAAAGTCAGGTTTTTTTAAGTTTCCTGAGGCTGATCCAGTTGTCATCACCCAAGCCCCAGCAATAAACAAGCGGAGTGGGCTGGTGCCATTAAAAAGATGGAAACATCCCAAATCCGACCATCAGGTTTGCTCATCCAGGTTTGCTGGGGAAGGGTTTTGTCTCGTTTGCTGCTGAAAGCCAGAGGGAGGTTTGGAAAGAGCGCTAAGATCCCTGTGGAATTTAGGGATGTTTAGGATGATCAGTCAATGGGATGGGCTCAGGATATGGATGGGGTCCCAGAGCCTGTGCTGGATCAGGCACAAGAACAGGAGCTTGATGGAAAAGGGGTTTTCCCACATTTTTCTATTGGAGAAATGCAGCGCAATCCCTTTCCCTGGAATATCGGGCCTGGAGCTGCTGCATCCCTCAGGCCTTGAACCTGCCCAGGTGTTCACGGGCAATGATCACTCGCTGGATCTGTGCCGTGCCCTCGTAGATCTGCAGGGAAAACCAGAGACAGGTGAGCCAGCAGTTGGGAAAGGTGTTTGGCCAGAGTCTGCACACCTGTGACTCCTCCCTGCACCAAGCCAGGGGGCAGGAAGAGGGAAAACTTGGAAAATTTAGTGTGACAATGACCCATAAGAGGCAATAAGCACATACAGGTGTGTGTTCAGTGCAGGAGGGATCCAGGGATCCGCTAGGCAGAGCCCAGGGTGGCTCCAGGACAGCACAGTTTGAGCATTTCAGTGTTTCAGCTCCCAATCCTGCCTGAAGTTGCTTTGGCAAATCACTCCCATACCTGCAAATCCACTTTCTCCGCAGTCACAAAATCAGGACAATATTCCCCAAACTGCACAAAGCTTCTCCAAGTAAAGCTGCTGGAATTGTAAGGTCCAACCCCCTTTCCCCAAGTTTTTGCAGGGATGGAGGGGAACAGGAAAAACACCCCAAAATTTCATATTAAATCAGAGTAATTTGAACAATTTCAAAGCCTCAGCATGCCTGGCCATGCATTGATGATGGAGCTGCATGATGGAGGATCTTAGTGGGAAAAAAAAACAAAACGGGAAAAGAGCCTGATTCTGACAAAGTCTCATGGCTTGTTCAGTTCCTCCCTGGCAGGACTGAAATCAGGACTGAGAACTTTTCCATTCCAAACATCTGTTTTCTGTCCTTGGAGAGGGAAAAATTCCTGGCTGGTGAGAACAGTTGGAATTTCAAAGTCAGCTGTAAAAGGAACGTCAACCACCTGGAATCTCAGCAGCTACGGTCACTTGTTGACAGGTCAGGGTCCACATGCGTTCCCTGCGACCTGTTTGGACCAGTTCCAGCCAGTCATGGTTAATGTTGGAAAGAGGGAAAAGGTGAAGGTCGCTGGGTTTCCTAATGAAATTAATTCATTCCTGCTGAATAACAAACTTGAACCAACAGAGGAATTCTGGCATGGAATAAGTTCTTGGCAACAACACTGCAGAAAAAGCACTGGGGATTAGGGATGTCTGTGGGCTGAAAACGAGGAAATATGACCATGTTTTGTTCTTTTGGAAAAGAAACAAATAAATAAATATCTGAAGAAGTGAATCACCATGGGCTGCGCCCCACGGCTGTTTCTGCAGCATGCAGAGTGTAATTAATGCTAATTAATTAATCGTGGGCCTCAATGCTGGTGGCATTGCAGCCCAAACCACCTGCCCAGTGAGCGGTAAGCTGAGAACTCCCCTGATTTAACGCCTTTCAGTCTCCAAATCTTTTTAGCCCGTGTCCATCCTGATTGCAATTTGTATTGAGTGCCCGCATTGCCACGGAGACCCCGCGTTCTGTCCCACTCACCTGATAGATTTTGGCATCCCTCATGAGCTTCTCCACGGGATATTCTGTGTTGAAGCCATTGCCCCCGAAGATCTGCACGGCATCGGTGGCCACCTGGTTGGCGACGTCCCCGGCGAAGGCCTTGGCGATGGAGGCGTAGAAGGTGTTGCGGCGGCCGGCGTCCACCTCCCAGGCCGCGCGCTGGTACCCCAGCCGGGCCAGCTCCACCTTCATGGCCATCTCCGCCAGCAGGAATGCCACGGCCTGGTGCTGCGAGAGCGGAGACCCGCCGGGTGAGCCTCAGAGGGCTGCCACACCGCAGGAGAATTCCCTTCTGCTTGGGAATCGTGAAATCGCTGGGGCGGGACGAGACCCTTAAGGTCATCGAGGGCCAAGCCTCGCCCCGGCACCATCACGGTCATCGCTCATCTGTGTCCCCCAAGTGCCCCAAGGACAGGGACTCCACCAGAGCCAGGCCTTTCTGGGAAAAAATAATCTTCCCTAATATACAGTTTTATCTTCCTTTCTTAGTTCGCAAACTCAGTGCACTTGGGAAGTTGTGTTCAAGGTGCTCCATGGGACTGCGTCACGGGCTGGCACAGTTTCGTTTTTAGTTAGGGAGGAACGTAAAGCTTTACCCTGTCAGGACCTTGAAATTGTTTTAGAAAGGACAGGGTCCTATCAGAAGCCAGGCCGGGATATTGGCGTCTGCTTTGACCACTGAGAACGTTGAATGCGACTTTGTGAAGTACCCATATAAATCTTGATTTTGTTCGGGTCAGCCCTTTTCCTCCTGGCCAGCTGAACACCGAGCGGGGCCTGCTGCTCCCCCCGATCCCTTTGTGAGGGGAGCTGGCCCGAGGCCTGGCCGGGCTCCATTGGCTCCCGGAGAGGAGGAGAGGTTACAGCTTAACATCAACTACTTTGAAAATCTCCCTGGAGCAGGGAGGGATCTCCACCGGGCCCCTGATAACAGCTCTGGGCCTGGATGGGCCGAGGCCGCCCCGATTGTCACCGAGGGGTGGGCAGAGCTCTCCTCCTCGTCCTCCGGTGATTCCCAGGAGAAGAAAGGAGTGGAAGGTAAAATCTCAGTAGGGGAGATTGCCACCCCTGCCTGGCAAAAATCATACGGCCACTGCAGGCCTGGGCAGATTCAACCCTTTCCTGGCAAACGTGAAGCTTCCAAGCCCTAACCCTTCCCTTGAGAGAGAGAGAAGAACGAGACAGAGTGAAGGTGAAACCACTCCGAACCGGGATCTGCGTTGGATCAGGCTTCCCCGTGTGTAACCCGAAACGCACCTCCACGATGGGTTTCCCGAAGGTTTTCCTCTCCAGCGCGTACCTCGTGGCCTCGTCGAGCGCTCGCCTCGCCAGCCCCACGGCCCCCGCTGCCACCTGGGTGGGCACAGTGCGGGGTGAGCGGCAGGAACTCCTCGTCTGTTTTGTGAACAGCCCCTGCCTGGCACTCACCGGGGGCCTGGTCTTGTCAAAGGCGCCCATGGCGATCTTGAAGCCCGCGCCCTCCGCGATCAGCACGTTCTCCTTGGGGACTCGCACGTCCTCGAAGACGATCCCGCGCGTGTCCGAGCAGCGCTGGCCCATGTTCAGCTCCTGGAAAAGGGAGGTGCCACCGAATCACACGCATCCCAGGTACAACCAATTCCATCCTTTAAGTTCACTTGAAGAATAAAGGAAGCTTTTTTTACCTTAAAAAAAACCCCACTTTAGTTTTAGCTAAAACCCACCAGAGACAAGAAATACCAGTTTGGACTGACCAGCCCAGAAAGCCCCTGACCCATGGCACCTGAACAGGTCACTGCCTCCATGTGGGAGATCAATTCTGGGGCTGGAATCCCTCCTTTAACCTTCTCTAGTTCAATTTATCCTCTGGAGGATTCAATTGTACATATAATTCAATTCTGCATATAATTCAGTTCTACAAATAATCCAATTCTGTTGTGTCACATGGGAGAGAAAACAGTCAAGAACCCACTTGCAGCAGCTGCGAGACCCAGCTGTACTGCCAGAAGACAAATTCATAAATAAATCAGGTTTTCAGGTTCCAAATGTAAGCAAAGAGAGAGAAAACCAGGGCCTCCATGGTGCCTTCCTTGGGCAGGAGCAGGTGAAATTGCAGCAAACTGGGTGGTTTTGGGGAAAGTTCTGCCAGCACCTTTACTCCCCTTGGACATCCTTGGCAATTCCATGTTCTTAAAGGTTCTTTTGCAGCTGGGCTGAATTATCTGCTTTAGGCCTTTCTGAGAAATTCTTTATCTGAATTCATGCAATTATAATTCTATTGTCAGTATATCTAATCTATCTCTATTTATCTATATCAATATATAATATATAATATATAATATATAATATATAATATATAATATATAATATATAATATGTAATATGTAATATGTAATATGTAATATGTAATATATCATAATACAGCATATAGCATATAATATATTCTATGTTATGTTTATATGTTATATGTTGTATGTTATGGGTTAATGCTATATATGACACATTACATATATCTTACATCAGACATGCTATATACTATATGATATATGATATGTAGTATATAATGTATAGTATATCGTATCTTGTACCTTGTCTCTTGTATATTGTTATGTTTATGTTATCTGTTATATGTTGCATGTTATGTGTTAATGCTATATATTACATATTACATATTACATTACATATATCATATATTATACATTGTATCTTATACATTATATCTTATACATTATACATCATACAAGATAATATCTCTAAAATAAGATATATTATATATAGTATATTGCATATTGCATAGTGTATATTATACTATATACTATATACTATATGTTATATGTTATATGTTATATGTTATATGTTATATGTTATATATTATATATTATATATTATATATTATATATTATATATTATATATTATATATTATATATTATATATTATATGATATATTCAATATTCAATATTATAAATATCTGACATATAATCTGCATACATCATTTCATAAATACGTACATGCAAATATAATTACTAAACGTGTCTTATGAGCAGTGTCTGGGCACTGCGAGAATTCCAGCATCCCCGTCTATGAGCCCGGACAAGGTTCAGCCATTTTCCTTTCATGGCAATTCGTGGTGTTAGGGGTTGGGGAAGGAGCGAGAATTCCTGACCATTACCTTCCTGCCAATCTGGATCCCAGGGCTGTCCGCCTCCACGATGAAGCCCGTGAAGGCTTTGCTGGCTGGGGCGCGGGGGTCAGGATCAGTGCGGGCCAGCAGGAAATACCTGGGGAGGATAGAGACGGGCCTTCAGTTCACCCCCCAACAACAACAATCAGACTCTTTGTGGCATAAATGCTGAGTGGTTTTGTCCATATTTCCAGGAAAAAAAAAAAAAAAAAAGAAAGGAGGAGGAAGAAGTGTGGGGAATGTCGGTGTTGTCTGGGCATCTCTTCCCACAAAATCAAGATTTAATGAAATGCCCTCAGGCAAACCTGCAAAGCCTCTCCACCTTTTCCGTGTTGTAAATCTCAATATCCCACTCAGTCTCCCAAACAGCCCCGAATAAGCCAATTCCCAGCACATCTCTAAGGATTATTGTACAGGGAATGCAGCATTGTGTACAAGGCCTTTTCCTCTCAATTGAAAATATTTCCATTTTACTCTTCCCAGTATCATCTGTAAATGAGGTTTTTGTGTCAGCAATTGCTGTAAATCCCATTTAGGGGGGTCAGGAATGTGCTGGGAGAGTCTCTGTGATGGTTCTGCCTCGGGCAAGAAATTAAACAGTGGGAAATCCCAGCTTTCATAGATAAATGTATAAAGTTTTTCCTCTTGAAGTGAGAAGAGTTTGTTAGGGTGGGAAGAGGGTAAGCCCCAAGGAAGGGTCGGTGCTGCCCTCCCCAGACCCTGCAGCACAGGCTCTGGGACTCCTTAGAAACGTGTTACTTTAAGACAACTAAATCCCAAAGCTTTTCTGTTTTCCCTGTGAGTGGGAGGCATTCCCGGCTGAGTCAGAAGCAGCTGATCCCTGTCTGGGAGCCAGGTCAGGGCTCGGTAACCTGAGCATTTTGGAGTTGACTCAGAGTAACTCCCTGTCCCAAAGGGAAAGAGGAGGGGGACTGTGTCTGGTTTCAGCCCCAAGGAGAGGCATTCTGACCGGAGCTGTGACATCATGGAGCTCTGATGTCACGAGCCCCATTCCTCTTTGTGCACCCACAGCACCGGGGCTGCTGGTGCTGATGCCTTAAAATTTGGCTTTCATGTTTTTCAGAGTCTGTGCTGCACAGGGGTGCAGTTCTGAGCCTCATATTAAATGCTCTCTTCACAGAGCAGGGACACAAAACAAATCCTTTTCCTGCTGGAGACCGAGGACAACTTTCAGTCCAAAAGCACAAACAACAGTGGGCTGAAGGGAGGAACAAGGAAGGATGGGACCTCACGACCTGAAGTTGTAACGAGACTGTTAAACCCCAACGTGCAAATGCACCAAAACTTGTAAAAGTGGAAGATCTCTTGAGTGGTTGTCCATTTTTGTGACCAGTCTAAGTCCGCCTTGGGTGTAGCCCTGATCAGGCTCCTGTCCTGCCCAAGGTGGACCCTGGAGGCCTTTCAGTGAACACCTGCTTTATTCTCTAGCTCTGCCCAGTCTGTGTTTCGGGTCAGCCTTCCTAAGGCCTCTCCCCGATGAAGTGGTGACAGGCTGGAACTCTCTGTACCCCAGTGCAGACCAGTTCCTACAAAAGGAACGCACCAGTTGGCCTTCCCGCCGTTGGTGATCCACATCTTCTGCCCGTTGATGACGTACTCGTCGCCTTTCCGCTCCGCCCGGGTTCTGATCCCGGCCACGTCCGAGCCCGCGCCGGGCTCCGTCACGCAGTAAGCCTGGAAGAACAACCCCCAGGTCCCCAGAGGAATACACATTCCAAGTCTGGGAAACAGCAAAATCCTCGTGGAATTGTGGGCAGTGACCAACCCTGGTCACACAGATGGCAGAGGCTCATCTGTCGTTAATTAATTATTGAAGTAATGGGATTCCCGGATCAAACACATGTCAGGGGTTCCTCTGTCATTAATTAATTAATCAGCAGGATTCCCCGGTCGCACTCACACACATCAGGGGTGCCTCTGTCATCCTGCCCAAGTATTTTTTCTGCTGCTGCTCGTTCCCGGCGATGATCACGGGCATTTGCTGGAAGGGAATGATCAGAGCATTAACCCTCAAGGGCCCAGAGCCCAGTTTGGAGGACCCAGAGCCCAGTTTGGAGGACCCCAGCCCCAGTTCCAGATGGGTGCAGGACTCACCCCCAGGGAATTGGCCTCGATGGCCGTCTGCACCCCAGTGCATCCGTATGCCAGCTCCTCTGTGATCAGACATGCCTCGAAGGTGCCCAGCCCCAGCCCACCTGTGGGGGGACAGGAGCAGGAGGGTCTCAAGCACACAATATTAATGATTTGCAAGCGTTTGTTATCCCATACGTGCCCCATGGGCACTGAGTTCCATTAGATGCTCACACCTCAGGAAATAGCACGCTGCCAGATTGATTTTTTTTTTTTTTTTTTTTTTCTGTTTTGTTTCTTTTCATTGAAATCAGATGATTTAAAAATCCCACTTCGCCATTCTCAGGGAGGTTAATTTTGGGCTCAAGGTGGGACAAGTGGCACAAAATAGCCGGAAGATGCCACCAGGATCTGTCACTGCTTTACATCTGAGCATTCCCTGGGGAGTTCTTGGGAAGTGGAAAAGGGCCCCATGGGCTCTGAGGTCTCTCAAAACAATCAGTTATATCCCTCAAATGCCTTTTTCCAGAGGCAGGGATTAGTGCAGCAGACACCATTTTACCTGGGAAGTTTGAATCACTTCCTCCCTTTCCTGCGTCCATCTCTTTTCCCATTTCGAATTTCATTCGAACTCTTGGTTCCACAACATTCTCCCACAGCTCTTCACACCAGCCTCAACTCTTCCACACCCACCATCAGTCTCATCCATACCTCCTTTTCCAGGCTATACATGGCTATCCAGCCAAACTGGATATGTGCTGATGATTCCCCTATGAAACCCGATGGTTTTTCAAATTTATTCCTGAATTTCAAGCGTTTTGCACCCACCCGGCCCCTCCCTCTCACTGCTGCGGGTCAGACAAGGTGACCCTTTAAAAGCCACTTTTGGCTCAAACCTTCCCATGACTCTCACGTTCTGCTGCAAAAACTCAGTTTTTGATACCAGAAACATCAAATCAGTCAAAAAAGACCCAACAGGGCCTGCTCTGGATAATTCCCAACTCTGCTTTTAGGTAAAGCGGGGAATCTGAAATGTAAGGTTTTTATCCATGGTAACGCTCCGGCTGCACCTCGGCTAAACTGGTAACTGATCCTCAGGAATGAGCCCTTAAATCAGCTCCGACCTGAGGCTGGATCAAAGTGAACCCTGACATGGGGATCACAAGAATCGGGATCACGGGAGAAAATCCGGCTGTGAGGTAGCACACCAGAATCTAATTCCTCGCCTGATCCCAGCCAGCCTCGTCACACCCACGTGTGCCCACGGAATGCTTCGGGGATTACTCCGGTGTGCAACAGGTAATTTTATATGTAATGCATCATTTCACACCGCAGTCTCCTCCGAGGCCTTTTCTTTGGTTTACTTTAGGGATTAAAAGGGATCACACTCACCGCAGCTCTCTGGGATGTGTGAATTCATCAGCCCAAGCTCCCAGGCCCGTTTGATGAGTGGCACAGGATACTGAAAGGGGGAAAAGCACAGTTGATTATAAGAAGTAAAATTTCAAATTTTGGGTTAAGAGAAAAACCTGTTTCTTCCTCCTGTGGGGTGGATTTACCTCCCCAGTCCTGTCATACTCTGCAGCGGCAGGAATAATCTCCTCCAGAGCAAATTTCCGGGCAGTAGCTTGGAATTCCTTCTGTTCATCTGTCAGTTCTGTTGAAAAAAATAAGGCAAAATAGTAATAAAGAAACCCAACTTCCTCCTTGCCCCTGAACCCCCTGAGCTCTGAGCAATGCCCACAACAGCATTAGTTATGAAATTATTCAAAAACTACTGGAAATGGAGAAGAAATTTCCAGGTTTAAAAAAAAAAAAAGTTTTTACCAAAAACATCTGTCAACCATCTGCTGCTGCCCCAGAGAATTTGCTGTAATAGCTCAGGTGTGGAGAAATTCCTGTGTCACATCCCTAAACCCACCGTGTTCCCCTGGTGCTGCTCATGGTTATTCTAATGATTTAAAAGCCAACCACTGATTATCACTCAATGCTGAGCTATTTGTGCAATAATAAAAAAAAACAAACCTCAAGGCATTTACAAAAAAGAATAAAGTCTCTGAAATATCACCCCCTGCCCTGGCTGTCCTGAGATGGAGAGAAAAAGGGCTTTTGGTTTTCAAACAGTTCTTATAAAAAGAATAGAAACCTATTCCAAATCAACATCTGTCTTGGGAATTCCTCCTGAACTGCGGTACTGTTGCTTTGGTTGGTGGTTTTGGTTTTGGTTTGTGGTGTGTTTGGGGGTTTTTTGCCTGTTTATTTTGCTTTTTTTCCCCCCTGCACTGCCTTTTGTGCCCCCCCTGTTCCCTCCCTTCCCAGCCCTGCCGCACTCACCGAAGCTGAACCCGTTCCCAGGTTTGCTCAGCTGCACGTTTTGGGCAGGTTTGCTGGAGTACAACCTCCAGCCGGGCCAAACCAGGGTCCGGAGCAGCTGTAGCAAGAAAGGACCAAAAGAATGAGGGAATATCCCAGACAGGAATGGGGAGCTTGTCCTAAAGGTTCCAGCGAATCCCCACAGCACAGCAAGGGACACAGACTGTGACAGGTGGCACGCAGGGGTTAAAAAGAGAGTGTCAGAGAACACTGAAAATAGCTGTAAAACCAAAAAGTGAAACTGTGGGGAGAGCTGGGATCAAGCATGGAATGCTGAGCTACTGAGAGAGCGTGTGTGCACATCTTGGGGGTGTCCACAAAGTAAAGTTTTATCTGTGGGGTTTTCACAAGACACAAGTATTGCAAAACTGTCCTTTCTCACCCCGTTTTTTCCCTTTTTGCCTGAGTTTTCTTACCAAACTGCTGCCACAGGTGCACAAGGAAAACCAAACAACGCCACACCAGGAAACAACCCTCCCAAGCGTTTTAGACATCGAAGTATAACTGACAAAAAGATGAGGTAGGAAAAAAGACAGGGTATTGTAATCATGGAGGGTTTATTTGTTTGGGCTTTGGTTTAGTTTTGCTGTGGTTTTTTTGGTTTTTTGGGTTTTTTTTTTTCCTTAAGGACAATCCAGTCCTCCACAGCATCTCCACCAAAAGGTTTAGACAAAACTAGGAAAAGCCCAGAATTCTCAACAAGGCTGAAGGTGACGCACCCCCCGAAAGGAGCCGCTAAGGGAGCTGTTTGAGATGTTCAGTCTCGTGGTTCTCCTGCCCCAGGCGCTGGGCAAGGTCAAGAGCATCACTGAGGTGACTCCGGACACATCAGCACAGCTGAGGTGGGGATCTCGCCAGGGGAAACACAGAGTGACAAGAGACCCAAATTCTCACACAGGGATGAGGCACTGGAGCACTGGGAGAGTTCCCAGTCGGGTGGGATAGGACTTGGAGCTGAGACATTAAATTTGAAGAATTAAGGATTTTTCGGGAAGTTAAGATAATAAGTTGCTGAATTAGCTGAAGTAGATAGGTAATCTTTGTTCGCAGTTAACAGAAGTTGGATCTTATCTAAGATATCCTGGATTTAATAACTCATTGCTTGTCAGCTTCATGTTTATGTAGCTGCGCTTGTAATGAAAAACCAAAAATGTGGTAAATAGGGCATAAGATAACTGCAGACTTCTTGCTTCAAGGACCCATTGAACACAGGATAAGTTCTACCAAGGATTCTTTATCACGAATGCATTGAAAAGGTAGAAAGGTCAGGACGAGGAAGACTCATCTTACTTCCTCATTTTGGGTGACCCCTCCCCAGAAGAGACCCCTGACTCATTTTAGGAAGCAAACTACGCATGCTTAATTGCCTTTTTGCCAATTAGCATACGAAGCGAGGAATGGGAGGTGACAGGGGCATGAATATGCATTTGTATTTTGGATATTCAACACTTTTGTAAATAAAAGGCTTTGTAATTACCTGTGAATTTCGCAGTGCGAATTAGGGAAATATCCCGCGTGCTTCCCGGCCGTAATAAACATACACTTTCTAACTTTAAACCGTTAGAGAGTTTTTGTCCGTCACTGCTGGGTATCAATACCAGATCAATACCCGTATTTCTTCAGTAAGTCAGAACAACCTGATCTGGTTGCTCCGAGCTGGCAGCGGGGTGGAACTGGTGGTCTCTTAGGTCCCTTCCCACCCCAACCAGTCTGGGATTCTGTGTAAGGATTTGGGCAAGCACCTGCTCGCTCCGTCAGCCACGCTTAGACCCAGCTCCCCGTGCCTTCCACCCGCTCTGCCCTCACTGAACCTCAAATTCCGCTGCCGGGAATATCATCCATTACATCCCCGCCCTCGGGCGCCGTGACACTTGAGGCAGGTGGCCACGTCCCCCCGGGGGACACCGCAGGGACACCGCAGGGACACTGCAGGGACACTGGACAGACACCGGCTGCACACAGCAGAGCCGGCGCCCTTCACCTTTCCCCTAATTCTGGGAACGGGAAGCGCCGACGCAGCTCCCGGGGAAGGAGAGACCCGTGGATCCCCATAAAAGGCACGTCCCAAACTTCCAACGGGACAGGCACCCAACCCCCGGCGGGAGGAACGGAGCGGAGCGGCTCGGGAGAGGCAGCGCGCACCGACCCCGATTCGCGACCCCCGGCGCTGAGGTTGGCAGCGCCGCCCCAGCCCCGGGACGACCCCGGCCCCGTCCGTCCGACCCCGATTCCCCCCGCGCCCCGCTCACCCGGCTGGCGCCGAGCGCGGACATCGCTGCGGAGCTTCCAGCGCTGCCGGAGCGGGGCGGAGCGGGGAGGAGCGGGGAGGAGCGGGGCGGTCGCACCGAGCCCCCCGCCCCTCCCGAGCAAGGCGGTGACCCCCCCGAAGGGAGCGGAACCCCCCGAGAGGAGCCGTCCGAGGTCTCCCCCCCGCCCTTTACCCTGCTCTGCCGCGTTTTTGTCGGGATTTCCCTGGGAATAATAAGTGACTTGTTAAATATCGATCTAGTTATCGACACCAAACTGTGACGGACGAAAACTCTCTAACGGTTTAAAGTTAGAAAGTGTTTGTTTATTAGGACCGGGCAGCACGGCGGGATATTTCCCTAATTCGCACTGCGAAATTCACAGGTAACTACAAAGCCTTTTATTTGCAAAAGTGTTGAATACCCAAATACAAATGCATATTCATACCCCTGTCACCTCCCATTCCTCGCTTCGTATGCTACTTGGCAAAAAGGCAATGAAGCATGCGTAGTTTGTTTCTTAAAATGAGTCAGGGGTCTCTTCTGGGGAGGTCACAAGAAATGAGGAAGTAAGATAAGTTTTCCTCATCCTGACCTTTCTACCTTTTCAATGCATTCGTGACAAATGAATCCTGTGTTGAATAGGTTCTTTAAGCAGGAAGTTTGCAGTTATCCCTCGCGCTATTTATGGCATTTTGGCTTTTTTTTGTTATTACAAGCACAGTTACACAAACATAAAGCTGACAAGCAGTGAGTTACTAAATCCAGGATATCTTATCTAAAATCGCGCTATTTATGGCATTTTGGCTTTTTTTTGTTATTACAAGCACAGTTACACAAACATAAAGATGACAAGCAGTGAGTTACTAAATCCAGGATATCTTATCTAAAATCTGGCTTCTGTTAACTGCGAGCAAAGCTTATCCACCTACTTCAGCTAATTCAGCAACTTACTATCTTAACTTTCCCCAAATCCCCAATTTTTCAAATTTCACGTCTCGATGAGCTCTTGCCATGTGAAATTACCTCGCGATGGGGTCGGGTCCTGCCTGCGGGTTTCTCACGGAGATTTTGGGTCAATGCGGTGGAAACGCGCCCGGGTCCCTGCCGTGGGCAGACACTTCTCGGGTTAAACCAGCGGGTTAAAGAACTGATCGTGGTCTCACACACCGCTCCGACCCTGGCTGGCTTTTCACTCCTCTATCAGTGGAACGGCGTGTCCGGAGACGGGAACAGAGCTGGGGCAGGGGAGGATGAGAGAGCGGGGCTGAGGAGGCCCAGGGGGGAAACTTCTGCCTCTCTACAACTCCCTGATGGGAGGGTGCAGCCAAAACGTGTTACCTGCTCTTTTCAGCCTTCTGAATGTTTGCATTTTTGTAGTGGAGTTTCTCAGGGATGGTAACATAGACAAAAGTGATCATTTTTCGCATTCCCCTTTGGAGGAGGGACGATTGATGGGCTTCTGGTTTGACCAGTGGGGTGGAGAGGTGCCAACCTCATTCTCCAGTCCCTGGGCATTGTCCAGGATCTATATAAATCGAGGTCAAGAAATAATCTGCCCTTCTTTTGCTCTGGTAACTTGACTGCGTGAGTGCCGTTCTTCTCATGTCCTCTAGCAACAAGGGCATGGTCGGGCTTCTGCTCCCAGAGAACAAAGGATTGAACAAGGGGAAATGTCCTCAAGCTGTGTCAGGGGAGTTTTGGGCTGGACATCAGGAAGAATTCCTTCATGGAAAGGGTTGTCAGGCCTTGGAAGAGTCTGCCCAGGGAAGTGGTTGAGTCCCCATCCCTGGAGGTGTTCAAGGAGTGACTGGAGATGGCACTCAGTGCTCTGGCTGAGTGATGAGATGTTGTTTGGTCAAAGGTTGGACTCACTGATCTAGAAGGTCTTTTCCAACATCATGAATTTGAAGACTCTGTAACTTTTTATCCCGGTAGTTAAGTAAAAGTTAATTTGTAGCTTTATGTTATTCCAATGTTTAATGAAGATTTTTCACGCATTCTTCCTGTTTTAAATCCAGTCTCAAGCCCGCAGTATGTGTGAGTTTGGGGCTGTTAAACATCCCCTGTCCAGCACCACATTCCTGATTGCGACTGGGAGTTCAACTCCTGAGCAGCCCAACTTCTGTCCATGGATCATTTATCCCTTCCTTGTACGCCTCCTGCACACCTCAGTACTCCTCAGGGGATTTATCGTCACAACAGCCCTGAGATGCAGAGACATTTCTCCATCACATTTAGGAGAAAGGTTCAGGTGGGTTTTCCAACGAGCAGTGTGGATTTCACTGGAGTTCACTAACCAGGATCACATTCCCCAGAACCACAGAGGCAGGCAGGAGGCTTCTGCATCCCTATGGAAAAGTAATGGCACAGGTAATTGTGTTGGATTATGTAACCTAAAAATGTGTATTCTTTCTGTTGAAAGCTG
>JANEHK010001101.1:3483-14911 GCA_025960845.1 Tachycineta bicolor | reverse complement strand
TGGTGGATCTTTTTGACACTGCAGAAAATAGCCAGAGAAAGAAAAAATAATGCAAAGGGCAGCTGGGAAAATCCAGACTGAGCACAAAGAGAAAGAGATTTCTCTCCCAAGGTAGGGTTGGTGTACAACATGTCCTGAGCAGTCTGGAGCAGCCCAAGGCTCTGTGTGCCCAGGCAGAGGCAGGCAGGACACAGAGCTGTCAGCAAAGGAAGGGGCCAGCGAGGTGGGGCAGCCGGGGGATGACGACAGCCTGCGGGGACAGAGGCACAGGGCATGGACACCGTAGGACAGCCTGGGCTGGAGAGGGCACAGGGATGGGCAGCAGCTGAAAGGCCCTGACAGAGCCAGCTCCTGCAGCACTTTGGCCATGGCTGCTGGCCTTGGCACTGAGGCCAGGAGGGGACAAGTGGCCCTTGCAGCCCTCAGGCCTCATTGCCTCCTTGTCCCTGCTCAGCAGCCTGGCAGGGGCCGCCCCATGCTGCTGCCCTTGGCATTGCACATCCCCACATCCCAGTGCCCCAGGAAGAGCCCTGAGCAATGAGGGAGGAACAGGATCTGCCTTGGCAGGGGCTGGGGCTCAGGCCTTGGCCCTTTGCATTCCTGAAACACATCCAGGTTTCCTCAGCACCCAAAGACACCTTTGCCTTGTTTGTCCGCACCAGTCCACAGTGCTTGCAGTGTTCTGCTTAACTAGAACCTGGGGACACTTTCCTATGAGTTGTGTCCCTCAGTGAGACCCATTAAAAGTTAAAGAAACTTTGGACTTTGAATCTGACTGTGAGTTCTTGAGAAGTTTTTTGAGCACACTCTGAGGGACTGAGTCTGATGTAAACAGCACCAAAGCCCCAAGAGGGTAATTAAAAGCTTTGTGCTTTATCTGTGCTCCTGAGCTGGGCTGGGCTCCTGGCACAGAGGAAGCTCCTGGCAACCAAGAGGAGCTTAAAATCACATTGCTCTTGATGAGCAACTCTTCTCCCAGCCCAGCAGGGCTGGGGCACTGCCTGCAGCCACCCCGGGCACAGCACACAGGCACAGAGAGCTTCAATCACAGGGCTGGGAAGGTGCTGAGAAGTGACTGCAGGAGAATCACTCCCAGCCCTTGACACAGGAACCTCTGGCTGCAGGACAAGGCAGCTGCAGCTCCTGCAGGGATCTCCTAAAGCTGCAACATCCCAATGCCTACAGACTCTGTGAGTACATTCTCTGATTATCTCTTGTGCAGAGCAGCCAGGGGTGCCCAGGGCTGTCCTGCAGAGCAGGGTCCTGCAGCCCAGGGCGCTGTGCTGGGGCAGGGACTCTGCTGCCTGCCAGGGACAGCTCTCAGCCGGCCCTGGGAGCTGCTGCCAGCACTGGGGGACAAGATCTGGGTGGAAGGAGACAGCTGTTAAGGGATGGAAGTGTTCTCCTTGTGTGGTGAGGATGCTGCATTGTTCAGGACTGCTCCCAGCATGACATTTAACTCCTGAACATTTCCAAGTAGATTATGCAGGGAGCAAAGACAGGCAGGGGCTGCATAAAAGGGAAAAATCTGCTTTTTTTATTTATCTACTGCTCTGTGTTGCCTGCATGGAAAATTGCACAGAGATATTCATCTCTCAGTTCAGGCTGCGAAAAATAAAAGAGTTTTCTCTCAGACCTTAATAAACCAGGCACTGACAGAAATCAGCAGAGGGTCCCTTGCAGGCACCATCAGTGTCACTTTTGCAGCCTCCTCAGGGCTGCTCTGAGGTTGCCATCAGAGCCTGCAGAGCCAGAGCTGCCCCTGGGCAGTGCCTGAGCTGGGAGGGCTCTGCAGGGCAGAGCTGAGCCCCCAGGGCTGGGCTGGGCTCTGGCAGCACTGGCAGGGCCCAGCCCTGGGCACAGGGAAGCAGCTGCAGGCAGGGACAGCTCCAGGCAGCAGAGCCCTGGGCAGGCAATGGGGGAAAGTGCCACCAAGGTGTGCTGGGATATTGAAAGTCCTCTCCAAACTGAACTATTCCATGATTACTTTATTTACAGATCCCCATGCCAAGACACCGCAAATGGGGTGTCCCAGCTCCCTCTGCCCCAGGAGGCTCTGGGCAGGGCAGGCTGGAGGCTGGGAATGAGCTGACTCTCCTCCAGCAGTGCCATGGACAGGACCCTGGGTGTGTCCTGGGGATGCCATCCAAGCTGTGAGCTGCCTCCAGGGGACACTGGGGGACAGGAGTGTCCTTGGCCAGGAGTGGGGCTGAGACTCTGAGAAAGGCTGAGCCAGTTTGCTCTGCTGTGGCTGCCTCTGCTCTCAGCTGTGTCAGGCTGATTTCCAGGGGAACCCAGGGGCTGCCCTCGATCTCAGAAAGGGCAGCTGGGGACAGATGGAGCCACAGAGCAGCTCCCCTCAGCCTTCACTGAGCTACAGCCAATGCTATTACCTTGCACAGTTCTCTCTGATCTCCCTGGGCACAGCAGGAAACCCTCTCCAGCTGCCTTTGGCCATCACCATTCCTTAGCCCTGGCACAGGAGATGCTGCCAAGCTCCTCTGCCTCAGGAGCAGTTTGGGCTGATGAAGTCCAGCCCCAGGACTGTCCCCTGTCCCTGTTCCCATGACCCCAGTGCTGCAGAGCAGAGCTGACCCCTCGGTGCCCATGGGCAGAGCCCCTGCTCATCACAGCAACGGGGCCAGATCCCACCAGAGCTCCAGTCACCGGGCTGAAGGAAGGGCTCTGTGCCAGAAAAAAGGAACATTGGGTGGGACAGAGCAGCAGGGGCAGAGCTGGGAGAAGGGACTTGGGTATTGCTCAGCAGTGTCTGCCCTGACTTGTCACTGTCATCTCCTTCCACAGGACTCCATGGCCAGAGTGAAGAAATGTCCAACAGCAGCTCCATCAGCCACTTCCTCCTGCTGGCACTGGCAGACACGCGGCAGCTGCAGCTCCTGCACTTCTGCCTCTTCCTGGGCATCTCCCTGGCTGCCCTCCTGGCCAACGGCCTCATCATCAGCGCCGCAGCCTGCGGCCACCTCCTGCACACGCCCATGTTCTTCTTCCTGCTCAACCTGGCCCTCACCGACCTGGGCTCCATCCTCACCACTGTCCCCAAAGCCATGCACAATTCTCTCTGGGACACCAGGAACATCTCCTACACAGGATGTGCTGCACAGCTCTTTTTCTTTCTGTTCTTCATCTCAGCAGAGTTCTATCTCCTCACTGTCATGTGCTACGACCCCTATGTGTCCATCTGCAAACCCCTGCACTATGGGACCCTCCTGGGCAGCAGAGCTTGTGCCCACATGGCAGCAGCTGCCTGGGCCAGTGCCTTTCTCAATGCTCTCATGCACACGGCCAATACATTTTCCCTGCCCCTGTGCCATGGCAATGCCCTAGGCCAGTTCTTCTGTGAAATCCCACAGATCCTCAAGCTCTCCTGCTCACATTTTAACATCAGGGAACTTGGGCTCATTGCAATTAGTGCCTGTTTAGCACTTGGATGTTTTGTGTTCACTGTTTTCTCCTATGTGCAGATCTTCAGGGCTGTGCTGAGGATCCCCTCTGAGAAGGGACGGCACAAAGCCTTTTCCACCTGCCTCCCTCACCTGGCTGTGCTCTCCCTGTTCCTCAGCATCTCATTGTTTGCCTACCTGAAGCCCCTCTCCATCTCCTCCTCAACCCTGGATCTGGCCCTGTCAGTTCTGTACTCGATGGTGCCTCCAGCCCTGAACCCCCTCATCTACAGCCTGAGGAACCAGGAGCTCAAGGCTGCAGTGTGGAGACTGATGAGTGGATGGTTTTGGAAACATTAAACTGCTGGCCAATTTCTGCAAATCACTTGTAATAAAAGTTATATTTGATACTTCTTGTTGCTTTAGGTTAGAAATGTTTTCTTTGATTTTTTTTCTTTTTCATTTTCTGCACAAAGGAATGTGATGATTGTGCCATTCCTCATGTTGTTTCTCGCTATTCCCGTGGCCACAGGCTTTGTCAGTGAAGGGCTGTACTCCCCACAGTTTTAAAGTAACTAAAAGATCTCCCATCCAAGTTTTCTGCAGAGATCCCCCTTTTGTTCCCTTCTCTGGAGCTGCAGCAGCAATGTCTGTGTGCAGAGCTGGGGACAGATCAGTGCTGGCACAGCAGCTGTGCTCAGGAGCAGCAGCACTTGGTGTTGCCAGTGCTGCTCCCGTGCCCCTGCCCCGCTGCCCTCCTGGCCCTGGTGTTGCTGTAGGGCCTGAGTGCTCTCGGGGCCGGGCACAGTGCTGGGGGTGGCAGTGCCGGGGCTGCAGCAGGGACAGGCCATGGGCACTGCTGGGGCAGCGCTGACGCCTCAGGGCAGGGCCTGGGGGCTCCAGGCTCCTTGCCCAGGCTCTCTCCAGAACACGCCCAGGCCAATGTTCAGCAGAGAAAAGCCCCGTGAGCAGCCCCAGGGTGGCTGTGGGCAGGCTCGGGGCAAACAGCATGGCTGGGGCTCTGCAAGGTGCCTGGGGGAGATGGGAAGGAGCAGCAGAGCAGGGGCTGATCCATCCCCACTGTGCTGAACACCCCAGGGCAGCGTCCCAGAGCGTCCTCATGCACCTGCCAACAACATCCCCCCTCTGCAGCCCTGGCCACTCCCCCAGCTCACACAGGTGCCGCATCCTTGCAGGCACAGACACGGCAGCACTGGCTCAGGAGCCCCTGTTTGCACTGCCCAGAGCAGGCGTGAGCACCCCCATGGTGTTGGTGTGGGGAGATGAACCTGAGTGGGCACAAATGCCATCAGCCCCTGGGGCCAGGAAGGGCTGGGGGACAGCAGGGAAACCACTCAGGTTTGTGGTGGCCTCTGAAGTAATCCAGGATGTTTGTTCCCATGAGCTGTGAGTTTCCTTTGCCACTGCAGATGTTGTTGCTCAGAGCCAGGGCTGCCTGGGAGCCACCCCCAAACTGCCCTCGGCATTTCCTTTGCTTCACCTTGGCTTTCTTTACTCCTCCTGCTACAAATTCCTTCCACCGTGGGTATGTTCTTTTGGGAGCAGGATCATCCTCCAAGTGCTTCAGGAATTGTCTGCAGCCTCCTGCAGTGCCTCGCGCTGCTCCCTTGCCAGAGGCACCACAGGCCAGGGGGGCACATCTGGGCTGCTGTGTCTGGCTGTGGGGCTCCCTGTTGTGGGCAAGGAGGAGGAGCTGCAGAGGCTCTGCAGGACTGACAGGATGGGCTTTGGGGCTGTGAGGAGAAGCTGAGGGACCCGGGCTGCTGGACCTTCTGAAGAGGAGGCCCAAGGCTCATCCTGCAACTGATGCAAGGGTGGTTTCAGAGAATTACAGAATCAGCAAGGCTGGAAAAAACCTTGGGCATCATCAAGTCCAACCTTTGCCCCGACACTGCCTTGTCTCCCTCGAGCCTCCTTTTCTCCTGGATAAATATCTCCAGCTCCCTCAGCTGGTCCTCATAGGACTTGTGTTCCAGACCCCTCACCAGCCTTGTTGCTCTTCTCTGGGCACACTCCAGCCCTTCCATGTCCTTCCTATATTGGGGGGTCCAGAACCGGACACAGCCCTCGAGGTGCTGCCCAACCAGTGCTGAGCACAGGGGAAGAATCACTGCCCTGCTCCTGCTGGCCACACTGTTCCTGATCCATAGGATTGCCAGGGGTTGGATGGGGGAATTGGTGGGGAGGGGATGGGAACAAAGTCTGATTGATTGTCAGCCATGAAGGGTCTTGATTTCCATATCTATTTAGACAGCATTTAATGTGCTCAGGATCAATATCAATTGGGCATTGATGATATCAGTCTATAAAGATGTACTAAATGAAAATTATTCATGCTAATTGTATCTATATCAATTGTTTAAATATATATATAGATTAGAAAATTCTTGCAAAGCAGTAAACAAAAAAGTAGATTTGATTAGTGTTACGAAGCAGATGGGCCCCTTGGCAGGTGCTACATGAGAAAAATAAGATGCCTGATGCAGTTTGAGATAAGCAAGAATTTCAAAGCTGGATTGGCCAAAGCTGGGACTACTCCAAGGTCGGGAGATGGGCCCTTTGCAGATGTTATGGGATACAGGATGTCTTAAGATAGAACTGGCCTTGAGATGCACAAAGCCAGGACTATTCCAAGGTAGGGAGTTTGGGAGGTGGTTTGAACCATCAAAAAATTACTTTTTGGAGCATAATGCTTAGTTATATATAGCACAAAATTTAGAGTGCACGTGCAGCCAGTAAGGTTATTCATAGGATGAGAGGAAGATGATGAGCCTTCATCTGAAGAAGGCCACCAAAAAGACAAGAAGACCCCCTAACAACAAGTGGAGCTTGAGCTATGTAGTATAGTGACATAGATTTTACAAATTAAAAATAGGAGATTTACGAGAAATATTTATGAATATGCATTAACATACCTTATATAAGTTTAAGTTGGATTACTTTGTTTTGTATGTGAGGTAGGGTGAGAAACTCCTCTCTGTACCCTGGTCATTTTTGCTTAGGCTTTATCAAAACATTACTTATCTTTAATTAATCACTGCCAAATTTTTGTATTTGCTTGATTATAAAATGCTACTTAAATAAAATTGCATTGCTGCTAAATTCAACTTTGTTGCTTATTAAATTAGACATATAGAGCTTCATTTATAACAATTTGGTGCTGAAACCCGGGAACTCCAGCCTGGGGAAGGACGGCTAGTCTCAGGAAGCAGCTCCCCACCAGCTCTTTTAAGGTGGTCCCAAGGTTAGACCAGGCTCCCTTGGAGAAGGAGTTCTAATTAAGATAATGCATAAGCAAAGGAAGCAAAATGAGGCACACACAAAGGCTGTCATTGGAGTGCCAGCTAAAGGTAAAGGTGCCTGTAAAACGTCTTCTGTACAAGAACCGTGGAGAAATGGACTGTGTAAGTACAATGGGGTTGGGCAGGGATGTGGCTGTATGTTTGTGTGTGTGTAGAATATCTAAAATGGGGGCTGGTAGCCCAGATCCCTGAAGTGAGTGTGAACCTCCCAGTACCATGTTTTCAGCTCTCTATGAGGAGACCGCCTGGGAAAGGAGGGAAGTGAAAAGAGAGAATGACTGAGGATCCCTGGGAGGGACTGGCAGGGAGGGTCCCAGCCAGAGAACCCAGGGGAAGGTCCTCGAGGAGAAGGGAGCGATCTGATCATAGGTTGAGGTGAATAAGGAGGGGAGCGATTGAGTCAAGTTCCATTTTCTTTGAGAAGTAAATAGTTGCTAACTTTAGTAATAGACTAAGAGGGATTGCAAGGGGAAGTGACTAGAAGGATATAGCCAGGGAAGACAGATTGGGAGAAAGATTGGAATTAGGCATGAGGCAAAGAGTTGGCAAAAGACAAGATAGTGCAACAGAATAATAAGTGGGAGGATTGAACTGCACGATGAGGGAGGGAAACCAAGATTCTTCTGGTACTGGGGATTTCTTAGTTTGTTGCCGCCAAAATTGGGTCCAAGGAAAAGTAACTCCTTAGACCCAGGAGCTGCAAATTATGAAGGAAATTCACAAGAGTCTGGTATACCTGGGAACTGTGAGGGGGGTTCTCAGAAGGGGAACATCCCTCAGGACAGTCCACTGGGGATGATGTTACGATTCTGAGATGCATGGGAATCCTGAAAAAGAAAAAATAAGCAGAAAATGATTAATTATTGTATGTTTGAATGGACAAAGGAAATTATCTGGAAAGATAATTTATATTGGACAAAGTTTGGACCCTTTGAAGATTGGATTTGCTAGGCATTGAATTTGTATGTGAATTCAAAAGAACCTTTTAATCTGGAAGAAAGCAAATATGCTGCTCTGTGGCTTCCCAGGGGAAAGGGTGAATTTGTCGCTCAAAGGCAGGGAAGCAAGGGTTTTCCATTCTAACCTTTACAAACTAGAAGGCAAGCAGCCAAATGACAGACACAAGCCCTAGGATCCATTAGATCACCTCCCACCCCGTTATACGCAACCTCATCAGCCCGTTCAACCCCAAGCCCCCGAGGGTCCTCCTGTAAATGCAAACACACCCCCTATTCAGGAGGGGCCAGTAGCACACAGAACTAGAGGGGAGGGGATGGGGAGAAGTGATGATGGGGATGGGGAAGCAAAAATGGAAGATGGACTATACCCGCTTAGAAAAGTTCCAATGGCAAATCCAGAACAGAGACCTATTTGTGATGTGAGTGTTCCCCTGAACACAGAGGATGTCAGGGAGTTTAAGGAGGAGATGGGCAGGCTGCTAGAGGATTCTACTGGAGTGGCAGAGAGATTAGATCAGTTCTTGGGGCCAAATATATACACCTGGGTGGAACTGCAGTCTATCTTAGGAATCTTGTTTACCGTGGAAGAAAGAGAAATGATTAGACATTCAGGGATGAGGGTTTGGGATAGAGAATGTCAGGGGCCAAACCAGGAGGATCAGAAATGGCCTATGCCAGGTTGGAATAATCAGAATGAAAGACACAGGCAGAATAGGAGTGAACTCCAGTGGATGATTATCCGAGGAATCCAGGAAGCAGTGCCCAAGAGGCAGAATATAAGGAAAGCTCTAAGTGAGCACCAAGGGAAGGATGAACCCCTGGCACACTGGTTAGGAAGACTAAGGAAAGCCTTGCAGTTATATTCAGGTGTAGACCTGATGCTGCAGCAGGACAGGTCCTTTTGAAAACACAATTTGTAGCTAAGGCCTGGGGGCACATCGGGAAGAAGCTGGAAAAAGTAGAGAATTGGCAGGATAGGGGGCTTCAGGAATTGTTAAGAGAAGCACAGAAAGTGTGTGTGAGAAGAGATGAGGAGAGGCAAAAGACAAAACCACACATTTAAATGGCAGCAGTCAAGGAAACACAGACAACCATGAATACAGAGAAGTGCTCAGGAAAGAACAAACAACAGAAAAAGGCAGGTCCCACCTCTGGGGATACGAGACCCATGTGTTTTTCCTGTCACCAGAAAGGACACTTACAAACTTCTTGTCCTACCTCCAGGGGTACAGGACCCACTTGTTTTTATTGCCACAAAAAAGGGACATCTACAAAAATTCTGTAGAAAGAGGCATCAAGATGAGAAAATATTTCAAGAAGATTTAGAGGGGTCAGGAGCTCTATTTAATGAGGACTGAACACCTAGGAGGGCCCTTGATAAAACTGAAAATAGTTCCTCAAAAGGAAGAAATCACATTTTTGGTGGACACAGAAGTTACTAGGACCACAGTAAGAAAACTGCTACAAGGGTGTGAATTAAGTCATGAACGTGTCCCTGTAATTGGGGTTAATGGAGAAGATTTTCAGGTTCCTGTAAGTAAAAACGTGCAGATTGAATCAGATAAAAAAATTTGGACTGAATGATTTGGTATTAATACCAGAGGCTGATAATAATTTATTAGGAAGAGACTGAATAAAAGCCTTGGGAATTAAAATAACACCCTTTGAAAGAAAACTTAAAATCTATTCTTAATTGAAGAAGCTAATTTTGAGATTAGTGACACTGTGTGGTATACTGGTGAACTAGGAAAATTAAACATTCAACCCATTAGCGTTGAAGTACAGAACCCAGAAATCCCCATTAGAGTAAAACAATATCCGATATCACTGGAAGGTCGGAAGGGATTGAAACCGGCAGTTGAGAATTCAGTACATCAGGGGGTGTTGGAGTCCTGTGTGTCACCACATAATACCCCCATCCTGCCGGTAAAGAAGCCTGATGGTAGCTACCGACTAGTGCAGGATCTCAGAGCGGTAAATCAAAGAACCATTACCCGCTTTCCAGGAGTAGCTAAGCCAGATACCTCCTAATTACATTTGGCAGAGTGTCGTGGATTTAAAGGATGCCTTTTGAACTTGCCCTCTGGATGAGGGCAGTAGGGATTGCCTCTGAGTAGGAGGACCCAGATACAGGTAGGAGAGAACAATTACGGTGAATGGTGCTACTGCAAGGTTTTACAGAGGCACCGAATCATTTTCGGAGGGCGGTAGAAAAATCGTTGGAAGTCCTTTGAGTTACCCAAAGGAATTAAGCTGCTACAGTATGTAGATGATTTGTTAGTAGCAAGAGAATCTGAAGAGGAAATGACAAAGGGTACTATTAAGCTTCTAAATTTTCTGGGAGAAAATGGGCTAAAGATATCAAAGTCAAAATTGCAGTTCGTAGAGTCAGAAGTGTGGTATTTAGGACATTGGATTAGTAAGCAAAAGGTAGACCCTGAAAGGGTTCCAGGAATATTGAACATGGGACCCCCAAAGTCTAAAAGGGAAATAAAGCTGATTTTGAGTCCCTTGGGTTATTGTATGCAGTAGATAGAAGGGTTTAGTAGAAAAGTAAAATTTCTAAATGAGAAATTACCTACCAATTGCTTGGAATGGACTGAAAGGGATCAGGAAAATTTGGAGCAAGTTGAAGAAGCCCTACTGCAAGCTCCTGTACTGAGTCTTCCCAATTTAGCCAAGCCTTTTGAATTATTTGTTAATACAGTTGATCAAACACCTTATGAAGTATTAACTCAAGATTGGGCAGGAAGCCGAAAGCCAGTAGGATATTACTCCAAATGACTGGATCCAATTAGTATAAGTCAGCCAACATGCCTGCAAGTTCTGGTAGGCACTGCTATGTTAGTAGAAGAAGCCCAAAAAGTAAGCTTTGGGGCACCACTGCAAGTGTACACCCCCATAATATTAGGGGAATCCTTGCTAAAAAGGCCAAAACATGGTTAACATAGAAGAATATTTAAATATGAGGCTATGTTGATAGCCTCATTTGAATTAGAGCTGAGAGTGACAAATATATAAAGCCCCACTCAATTCCTTTATGGAGACCCAGGGGAAGAATTAATACATGATTGCATGGAGGACATAGACTTACAAACAAAATTATGCCCAGATTAAAGAGAACAAGAATTACAAACAGGAGAAAAATTATTTATAGATGTATCATCCCGAGTGGTAGACAGAAGAAGGAAATCTGAGTATGTCATAATTTGTGGAGAAAAAACTGGAAGTAAAAGAATCTGGTCCCCTTAGCCCGTCCTGGTCAGCACAAGCCTGTGAACTCTATGCATTATTCTCTGCACTGGTGTTATTAAAGGATTGAGAAGGGACCATATATACCAACTCAAAATATGCCTTTGGGGTAGTGCACACATTTAGAAAAATTTGGAAAGAAAGGAGACTTATAAACACTCAAAGAAAAGGATTAGTGCACCAAGGATTGATAATTCAAATTCTTAAAGCTTTGAAGAGCCCAAAAATGATAGCAGTGGTTCATGTGAAAGGCCACCAAAGGAGGAGGGGCATTAAAACGAGAAGAAACAATTTGGCTGATGATGAAGCTAAGAAAGCTTCCCTGAGGGAAAACAGCAATGTAATTACGACTTTTCGGGAAGCAGGAACACAAAATCAAATACCATACTTTTCTTTAGCAGAAGCAGAAGCCATGAAAAACCTAGGAGCAACTCTGAAAGAGGGACAATGGATTCTCCTTGACAAAACCACAGTTTGAACGGCAGAAAAAGGC
>JANEHK010001099.1:3353-14930 GCA_025960845.1 Tachycineta bicolor | reverse complement strand
CTGAGCCAAAAATGGGTGCAAAATTGTCTGTGTCTCAAAAGAGGGTCTATTACCATATTTTAAATGCCTTAGATGATGGGAAAACCCATTTTTCCAAGAAGCAATTAAAAAAATTTCCTTTGGTGGTTATTTGCTCAGTTTCCAGAGCTATTATCGGAGCAAATAAACTCCCCAGAATTTTGGGAAACTGTTGTAAAGGAATTGTCTCAATCAAGCTCCCCTAATGATAAGGAAAAAGTAAATTTTGCTCTTTGGAGCCTGCAGATTCTATTTGCAATGCAAAAACAAAATGAAAAGAATAAAAAGGCAGTTCCTTGTAAGCTTTCCCCAGTTTCCTCAGTTTCTCCCTATCCCAACCCCAAAATCCCTTCTGCAAAATTGGATATTCCTCAAGAAACCCCTAAGATTTCCCCAAAACTCCCTTCTTCCCCAGTTTGTAAACCCCGGGTTCGGTTTACTTTTGCAGGCAGTTCAAGTGCAAAAAACCCCAATCTTAGTGAATCCCAAGCTAGTCTTAGTTCGGAAGGGAGATCACAAGATGGAGGGGACTCCTTTGTTCTCCAAAATGGCTGAAGCCATGTGCTCTCGAGTTACAAGACGCCTCTCTCTTTGTTTGTCCTTCTTTCCCGCAATCCCTTTCGCAATCCCTTCCTCCCCCCAGACCCCCCCTTCCCTTTGGTGCCGCCTCCGGCACTGCCTTCTCCTCTGACTCCGCCCCTTACCCTCAAACCTCTTCCCTCCAACTCTGCCCCGTGTGACTCAAGCCTCCAGCCCCTCCCTGCCCCTGGTTCCCACAGGTTCCCCGCCCACAGTCCCAGTTCTCACGGCCCGGGGAAAGGGGCACGGGGAGCCGGGAACCCGGAAGCAGAAAGCGATCCCGGCTTTTCTGCCACCCCTGTCACATATCAACGGTAAAAAGGGGGGGTGCTGTCCACAGTAATTGGGACCCCTTCCCCCAACAAGTGATTCAGGATTTGTGGAAAGCTCAGGCCAAATTTGGATGCCAAAGTGAATACTTTCGCAGCCGTTTACAAGCAAATTTAGCAGGGAATCCTATTGTTCCCTTTGACCTCCAGCAGCTTTTTTCTTCCCTCCTTTTGTCCACACAGCTTAGGCTTTGGGACTCTACATGGAAAAAAAGATTAAGAGATTTACTCCCGGAGCTTTGGCAAAATCCTGAAACGGCTGTTGATAATAATAATTTGCCAATTCGATTAGAACATCTATGTGGTGATGGTAAATGGGTCTCAGCCCTCAAGGAGGCTCAAGAAATTCCTTTAGCTGTTTTAGAGCACATTAAAGAGACTACTTTCAAAGCATTCTTTTCAATCCAACCTGATGGGTCCTTCCAACCTTACAGTAAAATAAAGCAGCTTCCATCAGAACCTTTTGTAACGTTTGTTGAGCGATTAACTCGAGCTATCGAGTTACAGGTTAAGAATGAAGGAGCTCAGGAACAGCTCTTGGAGGAGATGCCACTGACCAATGCAAACGAACAGTGCAAGGCAGCCATCCTCAGCCTGCCCATGGAACCGGCTCCACCCTTAGATGACATGCCCCAGGTGTGTGCCAGGAAGGTTCCCTTCATGACAGCACACCTTAATCACAGTTCCAGAGATGCATTCAGACCACTGCAAAGAGCTGCCGCAGCAGACGCCACACCCCCTGTGCCTGCGCCACAGCCACCACCCAAAAGAAGAGCAACGTGTCTCCTGTGTGATCAGGCTGGACATTGGGCATCTCAATGCCCTTTAAAGAAGCAATTTCTCGACTTTCGGGACAATGGGGGTGGGAGGTTTCAAGAGTTCAAAGGGAATTTTTCAAAAAACTAAAATGTCAGTGCTTACTTGCCCAGTGTGCCGACATAAATCCGAGGGGGGGGGGGGGGGAGAAAAAGCTAAAAAATGCAAATGTTAAATTAAATAATTATGTTATAATCAGTTCTACCTTTCAGCAGAAGTCACCAGATATGACCCTTTCAGATCATGACGTAAGCAGACCCTGTGTAACCACACAATGTCTCCAAGAGCCTTTTAGGTTGCAGCTGACAGAATCCTTGCACCTAAGTGACACAGACTGGCATTTAGGTTCATTGGATCTACAAGTGCTAGGCTCCTGGCAACATGTTGGCAGTAAGTATGTCATCCTTGGGGACACCAAGTACACACCGAGAGAGATCAAGATCTTTCCGGGTCTTGTCTCATCGAACCCTAAACAACTAGTTCTCTGGTTGCCCTGTGTCCGTCCACCTTTGTTTCTGCCTAAGGGACAGATAATAGCTCAGGCAATTCCAGCACCTGACCCATTCCCTGGAAAAAACAGCACAAGGAACAAACACCTTGAGGTTTGCCCCACACGAGTTATTGGGAGGGACAAACTCATAATAGGGTGTGAGGTCCATCACAATGGGAAAGTAATAAACCTCAAAGGAGTTTTGGACACAGGCGTGAATGTAACGATTGTACCAGAAAGGATGTGGCCCTCACATTGGGAACTGCAAAATGTGGCCGGGCACATAAAAGGCATAGGGGGAATGAAATGGGCAAAACAATCAAAAAGTGTTGTGCAAATTAAGGGGCCAAACGGACAATTAGCTACACTGCATCCATTTGTTTTAGATTATTCAGAGCCCTTGTGGGGGAGAGACCTGATGGCCCAGTGGGGGGTCACGATTGGCATTCCAGACGCCCCCCTGGTTTTTCAGGCTGTGGCCACTGAAGAGCGCCCTACTCAGAAACTCATTTGGAAAACTGATTCACCAGTCTGGGTAGAGCAGTGGCTGCTCAGTAAAGAAAAATTGAAGGTGCTTCAGGAGCTAGTGGATGAGCAGCTAGCTAAAGGCCACATTGTGGAAACCATGTCTCCGTGGAATTCCCGTCTTTGTTATAAAAAAGGCAAACAAAGGCAAGTGGCGGCTCCTCCATATCTCCGTCAAATTAATAATGTCATTGAGGACATGGGTTCTCTCCAACCAGGGATGCCATCCCCAGCGATACTCCCCCAAAATTGGAATTTGGCAATTATTGATATCAAAGATTGTTTTTTCCAGATCCCTCTGCACCCTGACGATGCTCCACGTTTCGCCTTATCAGTTCCTACCCTCAACCGAGAAGCCCTGAGGAAAAGATACCACTGGAAATTTCTTCCCCAGGGGATGAAAAACTCACCATCTATTTGTCAGTGGTACCTCTCTTCCCTGCTGTCCCCAGTGCGCGCAGCTGTAGGAGAAGCCATCATCCTGCACTACATGGATGATGTGCTCGTGTGTGCCCCCAATGATGACTTACTGTCCCACGTGCTTGACCTGACAATCGATTCTTTGGTTGCTGCAGGGTTCGAGCTTCAGGAGGAAAAGATCCAAAGGATGCCACCTTGGAAGTACCTGGGTCTGGAGATTGGTAAGCGGACCATTGTGCCACAAAAATTGGTTGTCAAAAATAACATCAAGACCTTAGCAGATGTCCAGCAGTTGTGTGGGTCCTTAAATTGGGTAAGACCTTGGCTAGGTCTAACCACTGAAGACCTAGATCCCCTCTTTAATCTTTTAAAAGGGGGAGAGGAGATAAGTTCTCCAAGGACCCTAACCCAAGAGGCAAGAGCAGCCCTAGAAAAGGTACAGGACTGTATGGCCACGAGTCAGGCCAAGAGGTGCAAATCAGACTTGCCATTTGAATTCATCATTTTAGGCAAATTGCCACACTTACACAGGATGATTTTTCAGTGGGAAAGAGTGGAAAAATCATAAAAGGACAAAGACTGTAGGGATCCCCTCTTAATCATAGAGTGGGTTTTCCTCAGTCACCACCGGTCCAAAAGAATGACCAGGCCACAGGAACTGGTAGCAGAATTGATTCGGAAAGCCAGGACCCGGATCAGGGAGTTGGCAGGATGTGATTTTGAGTGTATTCACATCCCAATTGAGATAAACTTGGGCCAAATCACAAAAGCAATGTTGGAGCACCTGATTCATGAAAATGAAGCTTTGCAGTTTGCTCTGGATAACTACACAGGACAAATTTCAATTCATTGGCCTGCTCACAAATTATATAGAGAACAAATTCAGTTCAAATTGTCATTAAAAAGTGTTCAGAGCAGGAGGCCTTTAAAGGCTTTAACCGTTTTTACAGATGCATCTGGAGCCTCTCATAAATCAGTAATAACATGGAAAAATCCTCGAACTCATCAGTGGGAGAAAGATATTGTCAAGGTGGAAGGATCACCTCAGGTAGCTGAGTTGGCTGCAGTTGTTAGAGATTTTGAAAAGTTTCCTGAACCATTCAATTTGATCACAGATTCGGCCTATGTAGCAGGTGTAGTATCCAGAGCTGAAGAAGCTGTACTGAGTGAGGTCTCCAATTCTGCACTTTTCAACTTGCTCTCAAAACTAGTAAATCTGATCTCCCACCGAGAGCAACAATTTTATGTGATGCACATCAGATCACACACCAATTTACCAGGATTCATAGCTGAGGGCAACAGAAGGGCTGATGCTCTTGCTGAACCTGTGGAGATGGCCCCACTCCCAGACATCTTTGGACAAGCCAAAATCAGCCATCAGCTTTTTCACCAGAATGCACCAGGCCTAGTCCGCCAGTTCCATCTAACTCGGGAACAGGCTCGGGCAATTGTGTCAATGTGTCCCTCGTGCCAGCAACACGCACTCCCAGCCCTGAGTGCAGGAGCAAACCTCAGGGGATTGAAGAGCTGTGAGGTATGGCAGACGGACGTGACCCACATCATGTCCTTTGGTAGGCAAAGGTACGTCCATGTATCTGGAGGCACCTTTTCTGGAGCTGTCTATGCCTCTGCCCACACAGGGGAGAAGTCTAGTGATGCCATGAAACACCTAATACAGTCTTTCTCCTTCCTGGGCATCCTCAAATCAATAAAAACTGATAATGGACCCACGTACACATCCAAGGAGTTCAGAAGCTTCCTGCAGCAATGGGGAGTAGAGCACAAAACAGGCATCCCCTACTCCCTGACAGGTCAGGCCATTCTGGAAAGAACCCACCAAAATCTCAAAAGGGTCCTCAACCAACATTAGTCTCTAAAATTAGAAACACCCCAAATCCAGTTGTCCAAGGCCCTGTTCACTCTGAACTTTTTTAATTGTACGTTTGAAAATCTTAACCCACCAATTGTGCGCCATTTCAGAGAGAACTGCCAACTGCAGCTGAAAGCAAAGCCACCGGTAATGGTAAAGGATCCAGCAACCAGGGAAACAGAGGGTCCTCATGATCTGATCACCTGGGGTTATGGGTATGCCTGCGTGTCCACTCCCTCAGGTCCCAAGTGGGTGCCAGCCAAGTGGGTGAAACCTTTCATCCCTAAAACTGCAAAACCGCCTGCAGAGGGCCCACAAGTGGCCAGTGCTGCCTGGAGGAGGAGAAAGTGCTGAACCTTCTTCTAATTATCATTATTCCTTAACAGTGTTTTTCTAGACAGTTTGTTTGCACTAAAGGTCATTTTTCTTTTGCAACTTTAAAGGTACTCACGGTCCAAACTCTGAGCATCTCCCACGAACTGAGCCTTCCTCCTTCTTAATTTAATAAGAAAAGGGGAAATGCTGTAATGTATTAATTAGGTTTATAATTCATTGGGTTTGTAATGGTTTTTCTATGTATCTGTCCTATGATCTGCCCATCCCCCACACTGAAATGTAACCCAGCCATGTTCCCTCCCACTTATCCCTTATTGGGTGGTGCCTCTGGGCCCTGCCCCCTGGGGGAAAAAGCTAAGATGGGGGAGGGGCCAGCTCTCTCTGGGACCAGCGAGTCATCGGGACAGTCCAGCTAAGCAGAGCAGGACTTGAGAATAAAAGCTGTAAAATCCCATCTGAAGCCAGAGAGCAGACTCTGTTACTTTTGCCATTGGCAGCCGTCTAGTCTCGTGGGGAAAACTACACATTTCCATCTGCCTTTTCTGCCATAGTCATTCTGAGTGAAGTTCTTATCAACTTAAAAGGATAGCAATAAATAAAACAGCATTGTTAGAGATACCTAAAATGAAGAAGCCATTAAAAATAAATCAAAAAGCTCAACAATGTAAAAACAGTAACTCACAGCATTTAATGGGCCTCAGGAGCCCACATATAAAGGGCCGAAAGAAATACTAAAAAACCCCTCATAAAAATCAGAAGTGCAAACATATACCTATTAAACAAAAATATCCTAACAGTTTAAAATTGAAACAAATTATAAGAAAATAAAATGAGGTCATAGTTCACTACATTGCAAAGCTTAATACCTGCCATAATGGTGAATCATACAGACCCGCACATATTTTCATTTTGGAGGCCTTTACACCTTCTATAAATTCAAATTTGCGAACTTTCTACAATGTAACAAGACTTTTTAATTGGGATAACACTTCTGAGGCTAAAACGTCCAAACTGTCTTAAATGACGTAACTGTTCTACATGCTGTTCTGCTGCAAGCAGTCTAAAGAAGGAAGGGGAGGGGGAAAGGAAGAGACAGAAGGAGGAAAGGGACTTATTTTAGCTTATTATTTATTCTATCTTTTTTCAAGATCCTAAGGGGATTGAGCATGTAGATTACTCTCTTGTAAATATTAGGCAATCAGCATCTTAAATCCCATTTTCTGTCATCATCAATAGGTTAATTTTTTCACCAGAGACCCCCTTCCCCCTGCTTCCAAAAAGGCAGTTGACTATTTTCAACAAATCTTACCTCAGTATCCATTCTGACTAAAACTTTAAATAGCATTAATTTATCTTATAAGACTACTAAAAGAATTGCCTTGGCCTGAAAATTTTTTCTTTGAATTTTCCTTTAAATGAAAACTTTTCTTAAAAATCTATTAAAAGTTCATGCAGCACTAAAAAGTTTTCTGTACCTTTGCACCCATATACACTCTTAAACAAATAAAATAAGGTAAGACAGAGGAAGGTTGAATACTGTACAGACTCACAGATAACCTTCTTCCTAATCCCGAACATTTTACCAAGTTTTACAACTCTGATAGTGGAGACCACTTCAATCTTGCTTCCACAGTACAAAAGAACCTTTCAAAAAATATGCTCATCTTGCCTTGTTGAGCTGTCCTGGTGCATCAATGAATTGTTCACAGAACTAACATACATACTTCATAGCACAAAGCTGTTTGACCAGTCAGGTTTCTAGTATACACTTCATGCACACTCACACTTCTTTACTGGCTCAACTATGATACTACACAGATGTTTAATAAATTTGCTGTCTCAACATTAAAAAAATAAATGCATCAAGTTTCTTTGTACATTCAAGTCACTTTCTAAGGCAAATTGTTTACTGTATGTTGTAGTACCCCACGAGACTAGATGACCGCCGATGGCAAAAGTAAAAGAGTCTGCTCTCTTTCACTGGGTGGGATATTACAGCTTTTATTCTCAAGTCCTGCCCTGCTTGGCTGGAGTCCGTCCTGATGGCTCGCCAATGCCAGACAGAGCTCGCCACCCCCCTGTCGGGGCTTTTTTCCCCAGGGGCAGGGCCCAGAGGCAGGGACAAGACACCACCCAATAAGGGAGAAGTGGGAGGGGAACAGGGTTGGGTTACATTTCAGTGTGGGGGATGGGCACTGCTGGGCAAGGACAGATCACGTGATACATAGAAAAAACATTACAAATCTGATGAAATATAAACCAAATTAATGCATTACAACAACTGTATGTACTCCCAACTACTTTGGTATATTGTTTTAGTTAATTGACAGTGGACATGGGTGTTTAAGCATGTGTACCGGTCAGTTCTGACTGGAGTGAGTGGATTTTTACTGGGAGCATGCCTTAGATCAACAATTTTGCATGTTGAAGTAAAGCTTTTAGAATTCACAATGAGGTTCAGACTACATGCATATTTGGCCTATGATTGTTATGGGATGTCAGTATGCATGGTTCAAATTAAAGTGGAAAACTGCTAATGAGCATTTAGGTTATACATCACTTCCTAGCCACATTCTGCTTCTTATTTTGCAGCTAACTTAATTCTGTAAAGTAAAGACCTCCTTTGAAATAGCTCAGATTGATACAAATCTCAAACCTCCATTTCATATGAGTGCATAAACTGCAGTAAGCAATACAACTGTTGCCATGAGACTACTGGAGACCTAATTATTTATTACTTTCTCCTCCTAACCCTTTCTCTCTTTTTGTCTCTTTTTCTCTCTTTGTAATTCTTCAGAGGGCAAATGACTCTACCTGGCATAAGTCACTTGGAGTTGCTAGTACATAGCTTTCAAACATTCAGTGAGGATGAAACTGGAACTGTATTTTCACAGTCATTTTGACCTTATTATGGGAATGCTGTTATTTTCCTTAGCAATCAGCAAAGACAAATTTTTTTGTGATTTACATCATTGTGATAGGGTATAGCATTTTGCAGGTATACAGTTCAGCAGTTGAAATAGAAGGGTTGGAATTTTAGAAAAGGTGTTTTCAAATGGAAGAATTTCTGGGCAAAAAGTAAATCTTGCAGTGCATGATCTGGTTCTTACAGTTCAATCTTGCATGCAGGAAAAGATTCATCTTGCATAACAACAGTGCTGCTGCTTGCCAAAACCATGATGTTGAGGTCCTGCTGTTTCTCATGGGTGTCTTGGTACCATTCTCTCATCACTTCTGAGTCATGGGTTGGGATTAAGGTCACCTGGAGCACAAAAGAGGAGAACTCCTGAGGAATGGACAACAGAAGCAACTGATAAGAAAAATGTCTTTTTAAGAAATCCAAGCCAACAATTATGATTCCCTTTTGGAAAGAGTGGATCAGATAAAAGAAAATAAATAAATATGTAGATAACAAAATGTCAGAGAAGAAGCAGTTTATTAGAATAGAACCTTGGTTCCCTAAGGTACTGAGATGCAACTTTCCAGAGAACAGCAGTCTGTAGTCTGCACCTATAGCTCTTCAGATAACGGCCAAATATTTTGTCTACTTATTTATCATGTTGGGAAGGCACATGAAGTTTCCATGTGTATGCATTAACAGTATAAAACATGAAACATTCACTTTTCTTTCCTACTTAAAACCTGCAAGGTTTCCAAACTTGGATCATATATGGTATAGCAACAAGATCAAGTAAGCAAAAGGCCCTGTAAATCAGTTCCCAACTGTTTTATTTTCCAGAGACAGGTCAGAAGGGTAAGAAATGGAAAAGTATTTGAGCATGGTGCAGCTCTGTCCCTCACTTGGGTGTCCTCTCACATCACTGGTGAAACAAGGCATCCAAGCTGGGAACGCCTGTCTCCAGCAGCTGCTGCCCACTCCAGAGGCACTCTGGCTTCCTGTAGTTGCTTTACAGAGATTATATTTCCAGGCAGAAATACTAGTGAAGAGCCTACCTGCATATTACTGTCCCACTGGGCCTTGCCCTCCAGCAGGGAGTCCAGAACAGCCCTGCTTGGCTCCTCAGCTGCAGAATTGTTCCCGCTCACCACATAGTAGGATGACCGCACCCTCTTGAAAAACTCAACATCAACATGCTTTCTATTGCTGTGGTTGGGAATGTACACCAGATCCAAATATATTGGAAGTCCTGGAGGCATCGCTGAAGATTTTGATGACTTACTATTCCCAGCCCCTTTGGAAATCAAACAACAAAATAACTTATCACAGGCTAGTTAAAACACGCATATGCATTTGTTAATTACCACTATAACTGCTGAGCATATATTCTTAAAATTGTTTGTCTTAGTTAAACATTACATAGCTACAATTTGTGGGGAAGAGGGAAAATGTCAGCCACGGAAGTGATTCTCTGTGAGGAGCAGCTATCCACTTCCTCTGTGCCTGGCAAAACCAATCACTGGCAAGCTCTGACAATTAGTACACTGCTAAGTCAATTAGAAAAAAACTGATAACGCCTCTATGATAATGAGACATTAATTTTGAAGAATTAAGGACTTTTAGGAAAGTTAAGATAATAAGTTGCTGAATTAGCTGAAGTAGATAGGTAAACTTTGTTCGCAGTTAACAGAAGCCAGATCTTAGATAAGCTCTCCCGGATTTAGTAACTCATTGTTTGTCAGCTCTATGTTTATGTAGCTGTGCTTATAACGAAAAACAAAATGTGGTAAATAGGACATAAGATAGCTGCAGATTTGCTGCTTAAAGGACCCACTGAACACAGGAAACTATAAGTTGTACCAAGGATTCATTTGTCACGAATGCATTAAAAAGGTAGAAAGGTCAGGATGAGGAAGACTCATTTTACTTCCTCATTTTGGGTGACCCCTCCCCAGAATAGACCCCCGACTCATTTTAGGAAACAAACTATGCATGCTTAATAGCCTTTTTGCCAATTAGCATACGAAGCGAGGAATGGGAGGTGACAGGGGTATGAATATGTATTTGGGTATTCAACACTTTTTTAAATAAAAGGCTTTGAAATTACCCGTGAATTTCGCAGTGCGAATTAGGGAGCTATCCCGCGTGCTGTCCGGCCGTAATAAACATACACTTTCTAACTTTAAACTATTAGAGAGTTTTTGTCTGTCACAGTTGGGTATCGATACTAGATCAATACCCATATTTCTTTAATGATTCATTTTGGCGAGCCAGCCAGGAGGCTGCTCTCTCCGGCCGTGGGGCCTGCAGGGTCCAGGACACCTCTGGGCGCCCACCTGGAATTTTCTGGGAAGAGGGCTCCTGCAGTCCCACTGACTACCCGGGGAAAGACCAGAACCTGCTGGAACAATGGACAAAAGGTATGTTTATATTTGAAAAGAGGTACCTTGGTATGGGCAGTTGGTAAGACACAGAGACGTCTCGTGCACAACATACGCCTCTTGGGTTTGTTTGTAAAAGTTGTGACAGCTCTGAGGAGCCTGGTGTCAATGGTTTGGTAGTCTGTGTCCCGTAGTGGGGACAGCAGCAACCGGTCTTTGTTGTTTCCACTTGTAGTTTAAATGTGCCTTAGTAGTCCATGTCCCGTGAAGGGGCAGTGGCAGCAGTGAAATAATCTGTTTTGTTGTTGTGTATTAGGAGCAGTAGTGGCTCCGGTTACAGTTTGTGGTTTAAAGGTACCTTGACAGTCCATAATCTGAGTGGCTAGTCTATTTTGGGATGCGAAGGGTCCCGTTGTGGGTCGCGGAAAATCCCAATTGTGACCCTTCATGCGCCGTGTGTGAGTAGTGTGAACGGATCCGTGTTTTGTGGTCTCATGGTTTTGTGTGTTTGTGTGTTCAGGTTGTGGAAGAATTATTGGTCCACCATATGTATCGTGGTCTGTGAGAGTTTGTGTTGTAAGCGTTTTGATTTGTGTGATTTTGGAGTGTGTTAGTAACCTGTGTAAATGTTTTTAGGAGTTTTGCAAGCTTGAAGCTGTAAAAGCCTTTTGAACTCCCTGCCCGATCAGCAGAGGGATACCTCTGTTTAAGGGAGCAGAAGGATTTAAAGTGTTTTTATTGTATGCAGATTGTGTGCTGGAGGGGAATTAGACTGTGTGTGTCTAGAGAGCATGTGCTTTTAGCAACAAGATTTTGCTGACATTTTGTTAGGCGAAAGAGGGATTTCTGTAGGTTAAAATTGTTTATCTTTGTAGTTAAAAAGAGCAAGTGGTGTAAAGAGGTTTGAAACCTGA
>JANEHK010001098.1:0-14934 GCA_025960845.1 Tachycineta bicolor | reverse complement strand
TCCCCATCCCACCAATCCTACCCCACCCAATGCCCATCTCACCACTCCTGATTTGCAGAACACTTCACCCAACCCCCTTCCAAACCCATTCCACACTGTGGGGATGTGGAATCGAGTATTTTAGGGAGGGACTGAGTAGTTTTCAGTGGCACTGAGCTGAGAGATCAATCCCGCTCATATTTTGGAGTGCCAAGGAATAGAGATAAGTACGATGATACTCCCCAAACCACACATCCTCCCCAGGATCTCCACGAAACCCAGATTCCCCAAAAACACTAGTAAAAAATGAAGCTTTAGATGCCTCTAATAAATTTATTGATTTTTTACCTCATTTTAGTGTGTTTTAAAGGGATGAAGCTGAATCAAAAGATAATTATAACAAAATAAAAGAACCACCAGTCCCTTCCCAATGTGGATCATGGGGACTGTGGTTAACCAGGTCTCTTCCCAACGGTGTCCTATGATGGGGATGGAGTTGGAGCAGTGCAGGAAGCTCTTCCCACAGTCAGAGCACTCACAGGGCCTCCCTTACTGGTGCCTCTGTTGGTGTTGGCTCACGTCAGAGCTCTGGGTGAAGTTCTTCCCACCCTGGGGACACTCATAGGGCCTCTCCCCAGTGTGGATCACTTAGTGGATGATCAATTGGGACATCTGGTTGAAGCCCTTCCACATTCCCCACACCTGTATGGCCTTTCCTCAGCATGGATGTCCTGGTGGCAGATCAAGTGGGAGCGCTGGATGAAGCTCTTTCCACATTGCTCACACTCGTAGGGCCATTCCCTGGTGTGGATCCTCTGGTGGCAGATCAGGAAGGAGTTTCTGCTGAAGCTCATCCCACACTGCCCACACTCCTAGGGCCTCTCCCCAGTGTGGATGCACCGGTGCCTGATGAGGGTGAAGTTGTGCTTGAAGCCCTTCCTGCATTCGGGGCAGCGGAAGGGCCTCTCCTCTGTGTGAATGCACTGGTGGCATAGGAAGTTGGAGTTGGTCTGAAACCTCTTCCTGCACTTGGGACAGTAGGGCCTCTCCCCAGCGTGGATCCGCTGGTGTTTGATCAGGAGGGAGTTCCAGCTGAAGCTCTTCCCACTCTCCAAGCACTTGTGGGGCTTCTCCCCATCATGAGGTTGCTCAGGGACCACCAGCTCAGAGCCCTGGCTGAAGCTCTGTCCACCTTCCTGGCACAGGGTGGGTCTTTCCTCCTCAGAGCACCCTGGAATGGGTTTGGAGCCCCTCCTTGTGTAGGATCTCTGGGGTTTTTCCTCGCTTTTGGATTCCTGCACTGTGGAGCCACTCAAAATGGCCTCTTTCATGAGGTTCTGCTGCGTGGATTTGTCCTCCCTGGTCTCCATCCTCAGCTCCTTGTCTGGGGGAGGAAGGACAAGGACAGGATGGGATTTGCCTCTGTGCCACAGGGAAGGGGAAGGAGATTCCCCCAGTGCATCCCCAGCAGTACGGCATCGGCAGCGGGGTTGTCCTGCAACCAGGGGCCATGCTGGGCTGGGAGATGAAGCAGGAGAGAGGGGGAAAGGGGCACTGACTTCCTCCTCACTTGCCTGGCTGTTCTGCGGCATCTTCCTCTTCCTCCCAGTCTCTCCCTCCATCTGGCCAAGGTTTGGGAATGAGAGATCCTGGTTTAGGGAAAAATGCAATGTATGGGCACATTGGGTTAGGGGGTCTGCCCAAGTCCATCTCTAGAAGTCACCAGGCATCTGGTGCCTATAAAAACCTTCAAAACACGAAGATTCAATCCATCAAAATACACAAATTACCAAGATTCAGAAAAAACACCCACCCATGAGTTTCTCCTCACTGGTCCCTCCACTTTGGGGTCTTAGAGGCCCCCCTGTCTGGGTTGCTGTGAATCTAGTTTGTATCTGTGTTCCTGCTCTCTGGGCTGCTGTGCCTATAGGGAATCCAGGAGGTTCCTCTTCACTGGGAACACCAGTTTGGCATCACAGGCATCCCAGGTGTCAGCACTTTTCAGGGTCCCTCTTTCAGGGGCCTGGGGTATTCATGGGTCCCCCTTGTCCATGCTCCCAACATCTCCAGGCTTCTGGAGCACCCCCAGCTCTTGCACTGCCCATTTCTGTTCCCCCCATTCCCAGGTTTCCCTCCCAGCCCTGCTGGTACCGGGCAATCCCCAGGTGCCTCTGGGCTGACAATGCAGCCCCTGAGCCAGGCAGAGGCAGCCCCAGGGTTAGAAATAAATCAGGGAGGAGATCAGTTTAACTCCTTTAATATCTTTATTTCAGCTCTTTTTGGAGGAAAGGCTCAGAAGTGCCTATGCCACCTCTGCTTCCACTGGACACCGCTGAGGATGAAGTCCTTAACGACTCTGCTGCGCAGCCGCAGAGTCAGGAACCTTGCCTCACAAGAGTCTCCTAGATCTCATTTTAGGCTCCTCAGGTCCAGGGGGCGTCTCTCAGCGTGGGTCTCTTAGACCCACGAGATTCTGGAAAATAGCTGGAAGGTGTTCGCAGATACTTGAGCTCTTTCCTCACCTGACACTGCCTTTCATTTTCCCGAAATTCATGCTGGCTTGTTGTTCTTAGGGGCCGTTGGTGTCCACCACACTTCCATCCTGCCTGATTTCCATAGTGGGCGGTGTTAGGCCAGAGGCAGGTGGGGAGTGGGCAGGGCCTCTGGGTTGACAGGCAGGTGGGGAGGAGCTGATGAAAAAGCGGGCGGCGTCGATGTCATGATGGGCAGGTGGGGAGCAGCAGGCGAGGCAGTGGTGGCTTAGGCTTCTAGGGGAACAACGGGGGCTTAACTCAGGATAAGGTAAGGGGTTTGGGGCCTCGAGAACTGAGAAGAAACTGAGGAAGTACAACATTTAGTAAAGAACTGGGGTTCGGGGTACAGAGAACAGGTAACATTAATACATAGAACTGGTAACGTATACACATAACAGATAACATCAATACACAAAACAGAGGATACAACCAATAACTGACAATAGGCAAACCAGATAGTTGATAACTTATAAACTTGGCACCCTGAGATTTCTCATTTCTCTCAATCCCCCCTCTTTTTCTTTGATCGAGCTTTAGCTCGCATCAATTCCTTATTTGTGGTTATACACGTTTCTTAGTTCTTGATATTGGTTATATATCTGTTCTGCGGTACTGAGTTCTTTTGAGTCAGATGTTAGCTTTAACATATGTGTGGGCTTTTTGGCATTAATTTTGGAAATCTGGAGACTTGCTTGTACTGCGGAGGTTATAGTTCGGATTAGGCAAGGTAGTATGCAGGGGATAAGAAGGAGGCTTGCAAGCGCACCCAGAGCTATGAATCCTATCTTTTTCCACCAAGCTCCTTTCAGAGACCAAAAGTTGTACCACCAACCCATATTAATTAGAGGTGTCCACTCTTGATTACCTACATATGCAACCTTCCTGATTTCTTTGGAGATATTCCGAATCACTTCACTTTTGTCATCTATTTCGAGGCAGCACTCTGATGAATTAAACTTGTGGCATATGCTACCCTTGTTTGCTAATAAGTAGTCCACAGCTGATCGTGTTTAGTATACCACTGCTCTTGTTTGGGCTAATTGATGACTGATGTGATCTAGGGCTAAGGCTGTCTTACTTGATATTACTTCTAGTACTGCTTGCAGCCTGATAATTCGGTTTAGCATTTAGATGGGAGTCCGATACCCCCAAGACCCATCCTGAGCCCAAGTTGCTGGCCCGTATGTTTTTATTATTTCTTCAGGAGTCCAGATTTTACCCTTCCAAGTTTGGGTGCTACCCATATCAATTACCGTTCGCTTTGGTCTGCTGCTCTTTTTTAGGTTGTCATATAGTGGCACTCCTAAATTGCTTCCAGATTCACATGGTAACAAAAAGAAGGCAGGTTTAATAATACCCACGGTGCAACTACCCGCCCAATCTCCTGGGAGATGTGTGTAAGCTTTATCCCCGCATATCCAAAACAAATGCTCGGGAGCTTTCTGTGAGGTGTTTTGAGTATCAAAGGGGTGTTCCCAATATTTAGATATTTCCCTAATTCCCCAAAAGGGGTTAATCCCTCCGTCAGTACACTGATGTAGTTGATATCCCTCATTATGAATGCACCCAATTGACCAATTACCAAGGGCCAATTCCCAATTGACCAATAAGTGTCCGGTTCCCTCCATTCCTGAGTCAATTCTTTTATTATCAAGGACCTTTCACATGCCATCTTCCCCACAAAGGTTTTGTATCGTTCTCCTGTCCTTTTTATGCACTCCTCTCCTATTATTTTGGATTTCAGATCCCATTGTTCTTTCTTCCTTTCCCCGTTACGCGGGGGTTCTTGTTTCTTTACTTTCCACCTCAGGATGTCTAGAGGTGGTAGACTTATCCCTTCCCAGGGCCACACATCTGACATTTGGGTGCTCCCGCAAATCCAACAATTAATGATGTTCAACTCATGACGTATTTTGTCAACCATGTCAATGAAGAGATTCTTGCTGAGGGGTTCACTTATTTCAGCTTTTTTCATGGTTAATGGTTTTTCTTTCACAAGGTCTACAACTCCCTTAAGGTTGTTTATTTCTTCTAAACAAAACCATTCTCTCATAGGGCACTCCCCAGTTAGACGCTGCTTAAATGTAGCAGCGTTTCTGGCAATCTAATATTGCTTACCTTCTTCCTGACATGCAGAAAGTTGAGTGATGTCAAAACAAGTGGGGTTTACGTTGGTATGAACTCTGATCAGAGACTGTAGATTCTCACCATCATAGATGGGAGAATAACAGGCTTCTTTTGAACAGGCTTCTTCTGTGTGTCCACTAATCATCAGGACTATCATCAGTCCTCCCAAGAGTCCAGTATGAACCATCCCCATCCTGCCTCGGGGTTTCCTTGGTCTCACCTGGCCTTGCCTCTTGGGTTTCAGGGCTCTCCAGGTTTAGTCCTCAGAGTTCTTTATCTGTCCCCACTTGGTTGTTAATATATATATATATATTTTTTTTATTTTTTAATTAGTCTTCCCGGGGCGTGCTCTATGAGAGAGAGATTTATATCAATATTTCAACTTTTAACTGTTTATTTAAAAACTTATATCAATTATTTAATAACATCAACTAAACTCTTATTATAGCAATGTTAAAAATTACTACTTAGTTTCTATTATAGCACTAACACTACAACTCATACCAACTTACAATGCTCAGACAAACTTTCAACCACAGTGCTTAAATGTCGTTGATAGTCAACTGAATTGTTTTAGTCCTCTACTGAGTCTTTGGTTTTCTTCTGAGGGTTATTTTCAGTGAACCTGGTTGTGGCGTTACAGTCCACTCAGAAGGGTTATTTGGAAGATCTGGGCTTGCTTGGTCCTTTTACCCGGGTGATATGTGTCCAGCCTTTTTCCTGTGTCTGAACTGCAGTGTGGGTAGTGAGGAGTACCTGGAAGGGACCTTCAAATTTTGAGATTAATGGGGTATTACTCCAGGACTTAATTAATACCCAATCCCCAGCATTAATTTGGTGTGCATTCGAGTCAAGGGGAGAAGGTTGGGGAATATATCCTTTTTTCCTGAGATCTTCTAATGTTTTTCCAATTGTTTGTAAATATCTCTGAGCTGCGGTTTCTCCTTCTAGGTAACTTCCAGTACTGTAAGGGGTTAGTAAAAAGGGAAGCCCAAACATCATTTCATAGGGGGAAACCCCTATGTCTGATCAGGGCCTTGTTCTGATTCTCAGAAGGGCTAGGGGTAAGCACTTGAGCCAATTTAGTTGGGTTTCTTCAATCAGTTTGGTTAATACATTCTTAAGGGTCTTATTCATTCTTTCCACTCTCCCTGAACTCTGGGGGTGCCAGGGGTGTGAAATCTCCATTTTATTCCTAATGCTTCAACTGTTTTCTGCAAAATTTGGGTAGTAAAGTGGGGTCCCCTATCTGAGTTGATGTTATTTACTAACCCATACTGAGGGATTACGTGTTCGAGAATAATTTTCACTACCACCTCTGCTGTTTCCCTTCTTGTGGGAAATGCCTCCACCCAATGGGTGAGATGATCAACCATTACTAAAAGATATTTATAGTTTTGGACCTGGAGCATCTCAGTGAAGTACCTTGAATACTTTGGAATGGTCTTAGAGCTAATTCTCTCCCTCCAGGTGTGGCTTTTCTCATTACGTGTTGGTTGGTCTTTTGACAAACAACACATCCCTGGGTTACAGCTTTTGCTAGGTCATACACACCTACACAGAGATTTTCTCTTAGGAAATGGTCACACAATCCCTGGGTTCCCCAGTGGGTTAATTCATGGATTTCAGTTATCATTTTCCTGGCTAGGGGCTTATTCAGAAACTTCCTGCCATCAGGAGTTAACCACTCCCCATGCTTTCCCCGTTGCATTTTTAGTTCTTTGATGACTTTTAACTCTCTTTTATCATATTCTGGCTCCTCTCCTCTTTCTTTTTCCTCTGAAATTTTGTTTAACACTAGGATCTTAATTGGTTCTCCTGAATTTTGAGCTGCCCTTTTTGCTTCTTGGTCTGCCAATTGATTTCCTTTCCCTTCAAAGGTGTCCCTCTTTTGGTGACCCTTTACATGTACTATGGTTATCTCTATGGGCTTCAGTAGGGATGTTAATACTGATTTTATTATTTCTTTATGTACCAGGTCTTTTCCTTTTGAATTCAGGTATCCCCGCTCTTCCCAGATTTTCCCAAAGGTATGGACTGTTCCAAAAGCGTATTTCGAATCTGTGTAAATAGTTCCTCGGTCCTCTTCTAATAAGTCTAATCCCCTTTTTACTGCGTAGATTTCACAGAGCTGAGCTGACCAATTCGAAGGTAACTTTCCCTTTTCAATTACCCTGATGCTTTCCATAGTTAATCCTCCTACAATAGCATATCCAGAGACTCTTTTCCCTTCTATTACTTTTGAGGACCCGTCCGTGAACAGTTTTCTCCCATATGGTAAGGGTATACTCTCCAGGTCTTCCCTCACTTTTGTTTGGAAACTTAGAAGTTCCAGACAGTTATGTTCTAGTTCTAGAGGAGGTTCTCCGCAGAGAAACTGTGCTGGATTTAAATTCTTGGAGGTTGTTAGACTTAAATTTTCAGAGTTCATCAAGGTGATCTTGTATTTAAGTATTCGAGAATCTGTTACCAATCCTGGGGCCTTTTGGCTCAAAACAGTTTTTAAATCATGAGGCGTGTGGACTCGTATTTTCCCCTGTAAGGTTAGCTTTTGAGTCTCTTCTATTAGCATTACAGTAGCAGCTATGGCCTGTAAGCAGGTAGGCCATCCTCGGGCTACCGAGTCCAGTAACTTAGAGAGGAAGGCTATGCGCTTTTTACATCTTCCCCACTCTTGAGCCACTACCCCATAGGCAACTCCCCCTTCCATATTTACAAATAGATCAAATTCTTTTTTCAGATCTAGCAAACTTAAGACAGGTGTCGTAGACAGTTTGTCTTTTAATTCTTTAAGTTGGTTTTCATCTTCCTCTGTCCATTCTATGGGCTCTGGGTTGGTTAATTTACTATAGAGGAATTTTACACTTTGGGTGTATTTATCTAACCATAGCCTACAGTATCCAATGAGGCCTAGGAGTTTTCTTACATCCTTTTTAGTTTTTGGGGCGGACATTGACAATATTCCTGCAATTCTCTCAGGGCTTAGTCTTTTGTATCCTTTTCCAATTAGGTGCCCTAAATAAGTTACTTCTGATTTAACAAATTGCAATTTCTTTTGGGACACCTTTAGCCCCTTTCTTCCTTGAAAATTTAGGAGTTGTATACTTGTAGTTCTTTGATTTGGTCCTCTCCGGATATCAATAGGTCGTCTACATACTGTAGAACCTGCACCTGTCCCTCAGGGGTGAATTGTTCTAGTAATTTCTCTAGGGCCTGTCCAAATAGGTTTGGCGACTCAGTGAACCCTTGTGGCAGGCGTGTCCACCTCAACTGTTGCTTCCTCTTTGTCTCGGGGTGGTCCCATTCGAATGCAAACCAGTCCCAGCTCTCTTTCGCTAAGGGGCATACCCAAAATGCATCTTTTAAGTCTATGATGGTGAACCAGGCATGCTCTCGGGGGATTTGACTTAAAAGGGTATATGGGTTAGGGACCACAGGATGTCTGGTGACAGTTCTCTTGTTGATTTCTCGTAAATCTTGGACCAATCGATATTTCCCTTCGGCCTTTTTTACAGCTAGGATGGGGGTATTATGGGGGGACGTGCATGGTTCTAAAATGCCCTCCTTTAGCAATTGTTCGATTATAAGAGCTAACCCCTTCTTCCTCTCTAGAGATATTAGATATTGCTTTACTCGAATTGGAGGGGTTCCTGCTTGCATCTCTATTTTTATCGGTGGAATGTTAAGTAGGCCACTTTTCCCTTCTTCTGCCCAGACCTCTGGGTTTATTTCTTCTAGGTCTTTAGTGGTCAATTTCATGATCTTTACTTTCATCCTACCCTCTTCTGGGACAATCCCCACTCTCAGTTGGACTTGCAAGTCCCTTCCTAGTAGATTACTTTCTAGGTCTGGTAAGTAAATGAAGTTATTTATTATTTGCTGTGAGTTTCCTCTTACTTCCACACCTTCTATGACTGATGCTTTAAATGGTTTCTCTTCTGCTCCCATCACTTCACATATTCTCTTCCCTATATTAACTCCTACTGGGAGCTTCTTAATACTAGATCGGTCTGCTCCAGTATCTACTAAAAATTCAAACTCTTCATGTTGGGGACCCACTTCAAAATTTATTATGGGCTCTTCTTGGTGGTACATGGGGTCCCCTAGTGTATAGAGCCCATGACACCCCTAATCATCATTATCTTCCCCCTTTAACAGCTTCTCTAGGGCATCCTGTTCTTTTATCATTGCTTCATCGAAGGATAACTTCTGACAATCCCTCCTTAGGTGTCCAGTTTCCCCCCAATAGAAACATCTCCGATCCTCTCCTGGCCTCTTAGGAGTTCCCCAGGGTGGTAAGGTCTCCTTCTTTCCTTTCCCCAGCTTCATGTTTCTTCTGTTTGGGGGGCCTTGATTAGGTATCGCCCCTATGCTTTCCTTAGCCACGGCTACCATTATTTTTGCTTTTGCTTTGGTTTTTTCCTTCTCTCTCCTTAGATAAACTCTTAAAGCTTCCCTTAACAAATTGTTTATTCCTTTTTCTTGCCAATCTTCTATTTTCTCTAATTTTCTCCTAATATCAGGCCATGATTTGGTGACGAACTGAGTTTTTAGTAATACTTGGCCCTCGGGGCTATCAGGATATACTGGAATACAGCTGGAAATTTCTTTTTAGCCTGTTCAGCCAAATAGTTGGGGTCTCATCTTTTCCCTGCATGTTATCAAAGGCCAGTTTTGTATTGCTACTATGGGGAACTGACTCTTTGATGCCTTTTATCATCAAATTTTGGTAATCTTCCATATTTCTCCTGTCCTCTTCTCTATTTGGGTTCCATCTTGGGACCACTATTGGCAGTTTGTAATCACCCGGGGGGCCCATTCTATTTTCCCTCTCCCAGATTCTCATCCCTGCTGTTCAAATCATCCTCACCTCTTCTGAGCTGAACAAAATCTTTAGGATGGAGTTCAGCTCTTCCCAGGTGTATGTGTTGGGGCCTAAAAAGTGATCTACTTGGTTGGATACCCCTACTGGATCTTCTACCAAGTTTCCCAGCTCCCTCTTAAAGTTCCTGACCTCTGAAGCTGTCAGGGGAGCATTCACGAACCCTACCCCTCCAGCGACTCCACTCATCGGGACTTCCCTTAGGGGAAAAAGTTTGGCTCTTGATCTGGTATTATGACATGGCCCCCCTGGGGTCTCAACTACTTGGGATGCAATTATCATTGCTGAACATTGATCACTATTGGGGGAGGACTCTGTGTTTGAATTGGATAAGTTAAGTCCCCAACTGGGAGGTGGGGTTGGGACCACAGACAGTGAGGGAGAGGAAATCTGACTGGTATTAGAGGAGACTGGAGGTGCTACTGTAGTATAGAAGGGGTTGGTGATAAAATGAGGGGGTGTAATAGGTGTACTTATTAGGGGTGAACTTACTTAAGGACTGATTGGAGAGGAAACAGAGGTTACAGGTTGCAGAGACTGAGACAGATTTACAGGGGGAGTTTGCAGGTTAGGGGGAGGAGTTGGAGGCGTAGGAGTTACAGTCCGGGGAAGTTGGGAAGGATTAGTAGATAGGACTTGAGGATTCTGAGGGATAACCTGGGGTATATCAGGATAAACAGAGGGAGGGGGTAAATGATCGAGAGGATCCCAGGTAGGGCTATCCTCTTCCTTTTCTTTTTCACTTTTCTTTTTCTGTTCTTGAAGTTTGCACATTTTTACCCTTTCAGTTTCAGAATTAGAACTCAACCAGCAAACAGCATACTGTATCTGTTCTGTTTCTATTTCCCCTTGGGCTCTTAAATACTGATTTAATTGTGAACACATCCAAGGGTCGATGGTCCCACACCATGGCCACTCCCCTGGTAGACTCAAGTTGGCCAGACTTCTACACAGTAGTGTATCATTTTTACTTTACTTAGAGGCTTAGTTGTTTCTTTATTGTCCCACTGCTCTAACATTTCCCCAAGTGGGCTGCCTGGAGGGATGTTGGTTACTTTCCCTCTCCCCTGTTCTTTATCTTGCTTTGATTTGCTAACACACGAACCCATTCTCACTAGGTCAACTAAAGCTTTTTACGGTGCCCTTACCCAAACGGAAAACTTAATACAGGGCAACACAAACCAAAATTATTTGACCTTCTCTTTTAACTGAACTTCCTTAAGGTGCCCCTACAGGAACGTAAAGCTAAAGACGGGCAACTCAAATCTCAATCCTCATTCACTCCACAAGCACCCAAAAGTAGCCCTAATGACCCACCCTCAGGGTTTATGGCACTACCTCTGCCAGTGCTTGAAGTGCCCTAGGTGTAGCCCGGTGACCCGCCCTTAGAGCCTCAGCCACTACTCTCTAGTTGGCACTCCTCCCTTCCCCGTACGTCAGGCAAATCCCCGTAGGCAGCTGGTCAACCAGGACCCAGGGTTCCAGTTACCACCTACTGCCAGGACTTGGACATACGGTGTGCGACTCACATACACCCTATCACTGAGTCCCTCACACTTTGGAACTCCCCTAACTCTCACACTCCTGCACCCAGACAGCGTATCTTTAGGCACCCCCGACCAGTGTTACCTCTCTGTACCCGGAAAGCGCACTCCCCTCTGAAGCACCCCCGACCAGTACGACACCCTCACACCCGCAAAGCGTACCTAAAATACCCCCGACCAATGCAGGTCCCTCACACCCGGAAAGCGTACCCCTACCCTGGGTACCCCCAACCAGTGTAGGTTCCCCTCTCTCTTCTCTGGCACCCACTACCCTGCCCCCGGACAGCTTCTCGGGACCCCCGACCAAGGCAGCCCCCCATCTGGATAGCCTGCGGGCCCACACTCAAGACCCCAGCCACTATCCTACTCTTGGACCCCTGAGTAGCCCCTGCTACCTCTGCCGGTCCCTCCGGGTAGCCTGTGGGCCCGTCCTCAGGGCCTCAGCCTCTACCCACCTCTTGTGGGGGGAATCCCAGTGGAGCCTTCTACCAATCACCCACCAATCTACCACAGGCCACTCACACCTAACTTTCCTCGGCCCGTTCAGAGGGGGGCCCACTATGCCCCTGGAGACGCCGCTCTCTCTCAGTCTCCTTTTGCTTCCCCCTGTTCCCGGCTGTCCCCCCTCGTGGGGGTCCGGAACCGCGGTACTAAGGGGTCCTCACTCGCTTCGGGGGTCCGAGCTGCCGGCCCCCATCGCACTCACACCTCACTCACACGCCTCCACTCTCGCCACCGGTTTTCTTACCGATGCTCCTCAGCGATGTCCTTCCACGATGTCCTTCCGCAGCGGCGTCCCTTGCTGGGTCCAGAGTCGCCAGCTGTCCCAGGAGTCCGGGGTCAGGCGGTGCCTTCCCTTCCTGGGTCCTCTTCTGGGCGTGGCGCTCCTGGACGATCCCACAAAATTGTTAGAAATGAAAGGGCAGGAGATCAATTTAACTCCTTTTAATGCCTTTATTTCTCAGCTCTTTTTGGAGGGAAGGCTCAGGGATGCCTACGCCATCGCTGTTCCCAATGGGCACCGCCGAGGAGGAGGTCCTTGACGACTTTGCTGCGCAGCCGCAGAGTCGGGAGCCTTTCCCCACGGGAGTCCCCTAGGTCTTGTTCCAGGCTCCTCAGGTCTGGGGGGGTGTCTCTCAGCAAGGAGCTCTTAAGTTACTGAGAGAATCTGGAAAATGGCTGGAAGTTGTCAGTATATGCTTGAGCTCTTTCCTCACCTGACACTGCCTTTCGTTTTCCTGAAATTCATGCTGGCTCGTTGTTCTTAGGTGCCATTGGTGTCCACTACACTTCCTTCCTGCCTGATTTCCATAATGGGCGGTGTTGGGCCAGGAGCAGGTGAGGAGTGGGCGGGGCCTCCAAGTTGACAGGCAGGTGGGGAAGAGCTGAGGAAAAAGCGGGCGGTGTTGATGTCATGATGGGCAGATGGGGAGCAGCGGGCGAGGCAGTGGTGGCTTAGGCTTCTAGGGGAGCAACGGGGGCTTAACTCAGGATAAGGTAAGGGGTTTGGGGCCTCGAGAACTGGGAAGAAACTGGGGAAGTACAATATTTAGTAAAGAACTGGGGTTTGGGGTACAGAGAACAGGTGACATTAATACATAGAACCGGTAACTTATACAGATAACAGATAACATCGATACACAAAACAGAGGATACAAACAACCAATAACTGACAAGAGGCAAACCAGACAGTTGATAACTTATAAACTTGGCACCTTGAGATTTCTCATTTCTCTCACGTGTACTGGGGAAAACCGCGCGTTTTTGGGGTGGTCTAGCTACAGGAGGCTTCCGGGACAGAAGCCGGCACCAGGACACCCCCCTGCCCGGGTCCCCGCAGTGGGGAAAAGCGGCTACAGAGAGCTACCCTGAGCCGCAGCCAGCCTGCTTTGCCTCTTATCTCGGGACGAGCGGGACACAGCGGTGTCTTTGGTTTTTCACGTCAGAGGTTAAGATTTTTCAAACAGTTTGCCTTTTAAAACATCAGAAACATGGGCATGCGTTTATCGAGAAATCAAAAGAGTGCTTTTAAACAACTTAGAAACATTTCCACAGGTCTAAAATTTCCTGATAAGCTCTTAATCAAATTTATTTCCTGGCTGTCAGCTGAGATTCCAGACAGTACTTTACGAGATATAAATTCTGTTTCATTTTGGGATGATGTGGGAAAATTAATAACTTTAAAAGTTGAAAATGGGGAAAACAAAAATTCTTTATTTATTCCAATATTCTTACAAGTACTCAAGAAGCTGTTAGAAGCAGAAAACAGCAGACAGCCATGCAAAACCTCTCAGCAATTCCCTATTCCCGAGAAGCAGGGATTCCTTTATTCCATACTGGATTCTGCTCCTCAAACTCACCCATCATCCTTATACCCTCCTCTCCCACCTGTTTTCCCTCAGCAAGATGCACTTTTTTCCTCTCAGGGCTCTTGCCACGTGGATGAGACTGTGGGGGGCTCGCACCACACAGTCAGCCCTGATGGCAGATGGCGTTGTATTCCTCCTCCCCACTATTCCTTACCCCCAATCCCCATCCCAACCCCATATCTCTCACCCAATCCCCTACCCTACCCTTCTCCCCAGTGCCTCCCCCTCCCTCTGAGCGGCCACACGATGGGGGAGGGTCCCTTGCAATCACCAGTGCCAGCGCGGATGGGGGGATAGATAGATAGATAGATAGATAGATAGATAGATAGATAGATAGATAGATAGATAATGAAGAGCGGCTGCCAGAGGAATGCTAATGTGACCTGTTGTAGAATCATTCTTAGCCTTCCCCTTGACCCATTTCCTAGTCTCACACAGATGATAGAAGCCTGTACCAGGAGAGCAGAACTTTTCAGTGCACCTGAAAGGAATCTGGGACTGACACACCCAAAGCCTGTGGCAGATGCAGCACCAGGAGCAAGGAGGCAACCGATGTCATCAGACCAGATGCAGCACATCATCTGCCACTGCTACAAAAGGCCAGGACACTTTGCCAAGGCCTGCCCAGAAAACCAGAAACGCAAGTCAAAAAAATCAAAAAAACTGAATTCACAGCACGGCCCAGATTTTATCTCCTTGACGCGCCAAGAAAGAAATTTACAAGGCCATACCGTGGCAAATGTCTCTCTCTTAACCAAAAGGGGGGTAGGCAGGTCACAGGGTGTAGGGGTACAGAAAAATAAAAATGTCAAATGTTCAACTAACAAGGTATGGCAGCTGCGAGGCCGATACAGGCTCATGACTACCAAAGGTTTTCATTTCAGATCTACTGATTGGACAGTAATTACAGTGGACCTGCAAAACATTTCACAGGACATGAAGGTTAACCACATGGAACCGAACAGTGAGTATTTTATTATTGGGGACACAGCACACACACCCTTGGAGGTTGAGGTAGCTCCCAGGATCATTAAGGGAAAGATAACAGGCCTCATGCTATTGGCACGCTGCATGCACCCACCATTCTACCTGGTAGAAGGGCAAGTCCTTGCCCAGGCCATTCCTATGCTGGCTGAAGTCTTAGCAGAGGGAAAATCACCGGAAGTCTACTGGGCGGAGGTGGTGGGGGAGAACAAACCTTCTCTGGCATGTAACTTAGCCCGTGTGTCAGACCACCTCCCTGTGGAGGGGGTGCTCGACTCGGTCACAGACGTTACCGTTATACCTGAGAGCATGTGGCCATCACATTGGGAGCTGCAACCTGTGGCAGGCAAACTTCAGGGCATAGGAGGAATCACAATGGCAAAAATCTCAAAAAACATAGGGTAAATTGAGGGACCTGATGGGAAACTGGCAAATGTCCATCCATTCGTTGCTGAATATAAGGCTCCCTGTCCTAGGGTAACTTTATGATGCTTGTATCCCCAATCGTCTGTTCT
>JANEHK010001097.1:0-14943 GCA_025960845.1 Tachycineta bicolor | reverse complement strand
AAGGGGGAACCCAAGCCCTGTTTAGCACTGCCTGGCCCTCCTGTGCTAAACAGTGATCACACCCGATGGAGTTTGTGTTTCAGCACAGGCCATAGCTGGATCTGTTGCAGCCTGTCGATTAATTCAGTTCCTAGGATTTAAGCTGGATCCCTTTTCTGTAAATAGGAATGAACTGTCAATCTTAGTCTCTTGTCCTGTAGAAAAATACATGGACTTTAACTCTTCACTTCAGCCAGAGCACCTGGATATAACATTCTAGGAAAATTTTTGTGTGTTTTGGCACTCTCTAGTAGAGAGTGGCTAAGCAAAATAACTGCTTTTAATGGAGTAACTTGAGTCAGTGGCATTCTGGAGGAGCTGGGGCACTGCTCTGCTGTGCTGCCCTCCATCAGGTTCAGATTTTAGTGGCTATGACAACGACAAAACGACAATTTGCCTTCATTTCAGGCTCTGCCTCTTGCTCCTCCAGGTAAGCTGCTTTTTGAGCTCACAACTGAAGTGCTGGGGAGCTCCCTGCCCTGCATTTGGAGGAGGATTCCCATCTCTTAGCAAGTGTAAAAGCTTAGCATTAGAGCATTAGTGCTGTAGTGGAAGGAATTTGAAACGTTCTTGCTCTTCCCTTCTGCTCTTGGGGAGCTGTGAGGAGGGAGCCCCTGCTGCCAGCTGGATGAGCTGGTGTGCATCTGGTGGCACATCTATAGGCATGTCCTCCAAAAGGCTGAGAATAAAACAAAGGATTAGAAAGAAATCCAGAGTGCTGCTCGTACAGATTTGTTGTGGCTTTCATTTGGCGTTCCTGGGATATGCAAAGAAAAATGTAATTGTATTTCCAAGGAAGGCAGAGGATAAGGGAAGCCAAGGAGGCCTGTCTGGGGAAATCTGCTCTGGTGGTACAAGGGGACACTGGAGGCAGGGCAGGTGGAGACATAAAAGGGTTAGTTCTCCTTCAGGGCTAAACAGCCCTGATTCAGGATTTGGTACCTGGAAAGTAACATTCATTCTAGGTGGGTGTTATGTTCTGGATCAGAAAACTTAGGCTGATCTCAGTGGAGAAGAAAACATCTTTGTCAAGTGAAGAACGTGGTGGAGTGGCTTCTGGCAATGCTTCTGAATTCAAGCAGTAAACACCTTGGCATAGGTCATGATTTGCTGCTCCTCCTCAGGGAATGGACCTGGTAATCTTGGGGCTCTTTTCCAGCCTTAGTGATTCAAAGATTCTGTGACACCGTTTACCAAAAGCCTTGAAAAGACTGGCTGAAACAGCAGGGACTCAGGGAAGGAAAACAAACAATGGCAACTGTGAAGCAAACAAGGAAAGAACAAGCACAGGCTGATCTGGACAAGGAATTTGAGCTGGCTCTGGGATGAGATGGTGTGTGAGCAAACAACTGTCCAGAATGTGCTGGGCTCTGTTACAGCCAGAGAGAGAGCTCTTCTTTCCAGACTGAGACACCCTGTTGGGCTGGGAATGTCCTCTGCCTCTTAACTTTGGTGGGGTAAATGACATTGGAAGCTTGATGATCACAGGTACTCCATCCTGGGCCCTTCTAGTTGCCAATGACCTGTCAGGTAGCAGAAAGTGAGCACAAAGTCAATTAGCAGAAAATGAGCACAAAGTCAATTAGCAGAAAATGAAAAAGCACGTGTGTTGCACCTGGAGGGTCTTGGATTTCTGAGCTGCTCAGAGGGGGAAGCTCTCTGGATAGATGGCATAACAGTACAGGTTTTAAATTCCCATTTCTACAGGCACACAAAGGCACCAGATCTGAGCTTAAAAGCATCGTCTACTTTGCAAGCTTGAAATGCAAACAAGAGGTTTCAACTTCTAATATTTTCAAAGGACATGGGCAGATAGTGACAGCACAAGGGGCAATGCTTTTAAAGTAACAGAGGGCAGGGTTGGATCAGATGTTAGGAAAAAATTCCTCCCTGGGAGGGTGTGGAGACCCTGGCACATGGTACCCAGAGCAGCCTCTCTGACACTTCCCTGCAAGTGTCCAAGGCCAGGTTGGATGAGGCTTAGAGCAACCTGGGATAGTGGAAGGAGTCCCTGCCCATGGCAGGGGGTGGAATGAAATGAGCTTGAAGATCCCTTCCAACCCAACCCATTCTGAGATTTTGGAATTCTACAGGCACAAGATCATGGACACAAATCAAAACAACTCTGGGATGCTGAGCTGTGCTGTTGTGATGGAGCACGAAGGGCTGGAATGCCCAGACTGCTCCCTAGCTGGGGTGCCAGCTTCCCCTGAGCTGTAATCCTCTTTGTATCTTCAGCCCTCACTCAAGTCTCCCCATAGTACCTTGCTTCACAGTACAGGAATAACCCCGTTTCCTCCCTCTGAAGCCTGTCGAGCGTGCTGACAGCCCCATGTCAGCTGGTTGTAGCTGCGCTTTGTTAAACCCAGGCGCTAATTCCCTTCGGTTCATCTGCCTGACTCCAGTGAAAGCCATCAAACAGCAGGCGCCGGAGCTCTGCCCGGGATTTGTTTGCAAACGTAGACACTTAATGGTGAAAAAAGGTATATGCCAGCACTTCCCAGCCTGGGGGGAGCAGCTAAACCTGTGCCCTCAGCACTTTGAAACCCTGGTTAAGAGTTCGGGAATGTTTGGCTGCTGAAGCTTGTTAGCATGGCAGGGAAGGGGGATTGTTTTCCGTCATGTCAAAGATTGTGATCTGATTACCTGCTTGAACATTTGGTGTCATGCACGATGGGTGATGAAGGCAGCGGCCGACGATACATCCTCACCTCGGGAGGGGTCACTGTAATTGCTCATCCAGGCTTTGTTGCAGGGACACAGCAAAGCCCTGGAGATCCCGATGTCTGTTCTGCAGCTTGGAAAGGAAATGAACAACAAAGCTGCTCGTTTCATGCATTCCTGGGCTGTGTTGCTGCTGCAGTATCCCAGCAATGTGTGAGGTGACTGAGAAATATCTGTCGCATGCTGTTTGTACTTTCATCCTCTTCCCAGGAGTGAGTGCTGAGCAATGGCCCTGCTTCAAATGTGCACAGTCTCCTATATGAAAGCCAAGAGGGACACACAAAGGGATATTCACCCAAAGCTGCTGAGGAACATGGGTGAGCACATTGCAAAGTGATGCTGTTTGAAGGGGGACAGGTTTGTGGCCACCAGAATTTAATTTGGTTTAGATTTGGTCTGTAGTGCAGAGGAGTATTCAAGCTGCCGGAGAAAGGAAGGGTGTGTAGTTAAAGAGCTCTTAAAATTAGATTAGGGGGCAAAGGAGTCCCGTTGAAGTGGCCTCTGCTTCCCTGTAGTGCTTGAAAGTCTTTCCTTTGTTTTCTGCTGCCAGACTCCTTTGAGACGCTTCCTGCTGAACCTGTTGGGGGCATTCCTGGGACAGCCCTTCCATTAGCAGGATGGGAGAACACTAGGGTAAATCCCTGCTATGCTGCCAGCTGATCCTAGCCAGGAGGAGCACTGCTCCAGGGATTTAGTTGGCTTGCTGCTCTGGGGGGCTGGAGGTGAAGAGACAGTGTGAGTCCAAGAGGTTCATGCAGATGTGCTGGAGACACTCCTGGCTCACTCCTCTGTGGTAACTCAGGCCAGGACTGTCCTGGTTGGAGTGGAGACCCTGGTCTGTGGGTGGAGGTGCCAGCTGGGGCTGCTCGGGACACCAAATGCTCATTCTTTTCTGCTTACTGACCTCCCCCAGGTGAGGAAGGGACAGGCTCTTGCTGGTCCCTGCTGCTGTGTCACTCCTTTAGGAACAGTCTCATTCCCAAAGGGGCAAGGCAAAAGCACTGACATGCAGGGGAATCCTGAAGCTGCAACAAGCTTGAAAAATCTGTGCTAAAAATGATTGGTGATTTTTTTTTTTTTTTTTTAATGATTTTATTCTGAACTGGATTTTTTTTTCAGATTGCCATACCAATATTCATTTGGAAAGCTCAGGGCTTAAATATAAACATAATGGTGGGAACAGTTTCTTTAAAGGATATAACAGGAAGGTAATGATGCCTGTCGTGCTGTTCTAGTACAGATGGGATGGAGTCCATTTCCCTCACAGCAGCCTGTATGGTGCTGGTTTGGATTTGTGACTGATGCAGTGTTGGTAAGACTGGGATGTTTTGGCTGTTGCTGAGCTGTGCTGGGGTTGAGTGAGGAATAGCAAGAGGGCACAGCCAGGACACCTGACCTGTACCAACCAAAGGGATATTCCATGCTGCATGAGGATTACATCCGGTTGCCCAGAGAAGCTGTGGCTGCCCCTGGATCCCTGGAAGTGTTCCAGGCCAGGTTGGACAGGGCTTGGAGCAGCCTGAGATAGTGGAAGGTGTCCTTGCCGATGGCAGGGGGTGGAATGAAATGAGCCTGAGGATCCCTTCCAACCCAACCCATTCTGTGATTATATGATGTTGTGCTTAGCATTAGGAGCTAATGGAATGTAGGAGGAAGGGGGGATGTTCAGGTAAAACTTATTTTCATAGGGAACAACATTACACCTTCTAAAAATCTACACACTTCCATATTGCTTTTTTGATACTAGAGGAGAAGTAGAGGCAGAATGACCTGCTGCACATCCCTTGAGCTGTGCTAACATCTCCCCGAGCCTGACCTCGGGTGAAAGCTACATTCTTCTGTGAGAATGTTTGCTGTAAACAATGTACTTGTTATCGGGGAAGTTAAAAAGAGGCTTGCTGGATACTGAAGGGAACGAGCACTTGCCAAAAGATAAACGCCCAACCATGCCTGCTTCCCATTCCAAGGCTCAGGGAAAATCGCTGCAGCACCCGAACATCAGCTATATCGACAGCAACGTGGGAATTACTTGAGATGTAGGGGCTGTGTGTGCTTCTTCCTCTAGCTTTTTTAAGGCTTGGTTGGTATGCTGTCCACAGCAACCCAGGGCATCTTGCAGAATTCCAAATCCTTAGTTAAATGCAGCTGCACTCTGTGAGAACTTCTTTTTCTGGCAGTTAAAAAAAAGGGGAGGGGTGGGGGAAGGGAGAAGAGATGGTAAAAAAAACAAAACAAAAAAACAAAGATAGAAAGGATTCTGATAAAAGAGAATGTCTTATTAAAGTGATTCAGGAGCAAGGAGAGTAAGAAGAGATTGTCTCATGGAAGATTTTGTATGGAGTACTTGGAGGAGAGAACTGCCCCAGGGTTGGGAGGTTGAATCTGTTAGTTTTTTTCTTTAATTTGGGGAAACAGGAATTGCTACAGTGCCTGGATCAGTATTAGGCACTGGACAGTAGCAGGGAGACGTGTATGGAGCAGAACATGACAGGACATGTGTCTGTAGCTCACTCTGTAAGAAATGGCACATCTCTGTATCAGTCTCAAAACTGAAGGCTGGACCACATTCATGGTCTCATACCAAAGGAAGATGCAAAGGAATCACCTGGTATCTGCTGGTTTTTATTTTTTAGATATTTTGGTGGATAGTTTCATCATTTCAGGTTTTTGCTCAAGGCAGGAACACAAGATTCCTCCACTAGCAGCATATGTGGGGCTCTGCCTCTTGCTTGCTAATGCCTGCTTAAATTTTTTTCACTTCCATGAAAAGGCAGCCTAGCAAATTAGAAGCACTTCATAGGCATTATGCTGCTGTTAATTATGTAGGAGCCCAGACACTATTCACAACAGTAATAGGAAAACTACCAAAGCAAATGCAGCAGTCTGAAATGCCAAATTAAGGTCTCAGCTCTTGAATGCAGCTAAATTTGCAAGTGGATGCTGTACGCTGTAAGTGTGGGGGTCCATGCTTCCCTGAGTGGTCCTCAAGCTTTATCCAGTGCATGCATCCCAGGACTGGAACTGTTTGCAGGTGGGTTCAAACGTGTGCTAGGAGCCAGGGGAATCACCAGGGCCTGCGCTGAGATTTGGTGGAACACGTCAGTTTTCCCCCAGGGGGAAGGTGAGTTGATCCCCTTGCACCAGGCCTGCACAGAAGAGTGTGACACTGCTGTCAGTGTTACTTTGGGGTTGTCATTTACCCACCTCATGGCTTCAACCTGTTCCAGGCTCCTGGGGCAGCTCTTTGTCAGCCTGTTCCTGCAGCTTACTGAGCCTCACAGCCTGGAGGCATCAGGAGGGGAGTGCCAACAATCTGCTCCTGAATCCTGGCGCTCAGACGCCAGAGTTAAGGAGAAACCAATCAAGCAATCACTGCAAGGCACCTCTGCAGCAGCCCTTTGGACCACATCCTCTCCAATCCATGCACTGCTGTTCTGAAACACCTGGGTTGGTACCTCCTGTGTGTTACTTACAGCCCAGCAGGTGTTGCAGCTTTTAATTCTAGGCGAGGTCTCAGTGAGTGCTTGCTGTTTTCTGTCAAGGATTATATGCCTGGTGGCACTAGAGGAGCCACTCTTACAATCCTCACTGCACACAGTCATGTCACCGGTCAGTTTGATTTTCTTTGCTGTTGTAGGCTCTGTTTTCATTTAATGGCTGAGGTCTAGAGCAGAGAGATTTGCCTGGACGCAGTCCTGGGGTAAATTCATCTTCATTACAGAAGGTGGGATTTCCTAACCTGAGAGCTCTGCAGTGATATTTACATCAGGTTTAGATTTTTATTAGGAAGGAACTATTGACTGTGAGGGTGGGAAAGCCCTGGCACAGGTTGCCCAGAGAAGCTGTGACTGCCCCATCCCTGGAACAGTTCAATGTTTGCTGTAGCTGCATTGATACAAACTCTGGTGCCCTGTTGTCTGTGACTGAGGAATCGCTTTCCTTGTTTGCCACCTGGTAGTTTTCCTGCTGGTAGCCTGGATTAGAGGTGGGAGATTCAGTGCCAGGATCTTGTTTGAGTCCAGGTACTTTAGGTAACCGTGCCAGTGCCAAAGTCGGTTGCAAATTCAGCAGGTCCTGACTGAGCTTTGTCATTCTTGTACTGGACAGTCCCCAGACATGATCATTCATCCAGCAGCTGACTCTGGGCAGACATTCCAAGAGCAAACTCCTTTCTGTATTGTCCGCTTTGACCTTTTCCCCCATCCTTTAGCTTCTGAGCTTGAAAAACATGCATTCCAACAATATTGTCCTTAGATATCCTGTTAGACTGTGATACCTTTATGGATAAGTATATATTCACCTTCACAGAAGTAATACAAGAAAGGTGCACTTGGATGGGGGTGGGGGGGGAAACACCCCTCTACTTTCTATTTTGATCAGACTTACTGGATCTTTTCCAGTAAAGATTCTTCAGGAACTAGGAAGATTCCCGCTATTCTTCCAGGACTGAATGCGCCACAGGACAGAAATAACTGTCATTAATATTGTATACATCTTTGGCCAGAGGATGGCAGTGTGGAAGGGTTTGCATTGCTCTGGGAATGCCTTTGTCTCAGCTGGGGAAGGAAAATCTGCTTTCACAGGCGAGTCAACTCGTGCACCCATACAGCTCCACCTTCAGCCAAATCAGGAAAATAAGGTTGGGGGCTGGTGGCTTAAATGGATTTAAGCTAAAAGATTGCCAAATCAGTGACCTGTCCCAAGAGTGCTATCTTTAAAGGGAGAATAATCCATTGAACAGTTATTTGTTCAAATACAAAGTTTGTGTGGGAAGGGAGAGTTAAATATATGTAAACCAGAACTGGGACTAGAGCACTTAATTTAAGTAGCACTATTCCAAAAAGTTCAGCTAGCAATCCGTGGGCCTCTTGGGCTCATTCATAAGTAAGTAATAATGCAAACTATGTGGGTTTTTTTTTCCTATTTGTGCGTTCCATCAGCTTGTGTTGGTACAACCTTTAGAATATATGTCAAAATATTCATTGCCTGCTTCTCCTTTCAGCTTGCAGAGGTGGCAAATATCAAGGCAAGAGACTCAAATATATACTCAATCTCCTTATTACCAAACCAGTGGGTTTATTCTGTCTGCAAGACATTGATCCAGTGCTTACAAACAATTCCACGTGCAGTTCAGACAAATCCACTTTCCAAGGAGCTGTCCTGCAGCCTGATGTTGGAGCTCCAGATGTTGGCCAGTCCCCTGCCACTTGCTCTTCCATGGCTGCAGGGGGAATTTGGCTGCACAGGGTGTTCCCAGGGTTGGGTTTGTGCCTGGCTGCCCCAGTTCCATTGGCTTTGGGACAGCAAATACCAAGTGACCCCTGAGACCAGGAGCCAAGGTGTTTCAGGGCAGTGGTTGGTGACACCTGTGCAGCCCCTCTGCCAAGAACGTTTGGGCGCTGGGCAGTGAAGGGGTTTGCATTCAGCAGGAAGCTGCTGCCCTCACCTGCGTGGTTCCTGTGGGAGCTGGCAGGGCTGTGAGTGTGAGAAATGTGGCCAAATCCTGCATCCAGCTGAATCCCAGTGTGTTGGTTCTTTTCTTCTTCATATTAGAGCCAGGATTAATACACAGGAGTCACAGTTTCATGTTCGGACTCGGTGTTTATTAAATCTTATCTACATTACAGCCTCACAAGTTGTGAGCTCTAACTAGCAAACTAGTAAATGGAGGTAAAATGGAGCACCTCTCCATCTCTACTAGGTCTTTTCAAGGACAATCCATCCAATTGTGAAATGCCAGCTAAATTATTCTTACTTTAAACCCAATAACTAACTACTTGAAGTCCACGATGCGGACTTTATTAACCAATTACAGAAAACCACCCAAACCCGTGAAGAAGAAGGAAGAAGAAGGTGAAAAAAGAACAACTAACCTCCACCCTAAAGTCTCCATCTTGCCCCACATGTATTACTGTATACCAAAATATTAAAGTCTAGGTTTCCAGAATTCCAACACCAGTGAGAGGAACGTTGTGGCTCTCCAAAGAGCCAGGAGTATCAGGAAAAGGAGGCAGGGGGATGGGTACCAAAAGCTGCTTGAGTGGTTGTAGAATAGCATTAAAACTTGAGGGGCTCAGAAGTGCTTAACAGGGGCTTCCTAGTGCTGACAGCCAGGTGAAACCTCTTTCCTGTCCTTTGGAAGCCTAACTTCCTTGAAGGCTTTCTCCACTGGTGGTGTGCCTGTGAAATCTCTCTGTGAAACTTCTGAGCACTCGAGGCTCTTCAGGCTGGTAAATACAGCTGCCACTGTCCCCAGCAATCCATCCACTGGGACAGTGACAAAATGCCTCAAACACCACCAGAACCACAGCCAGGGCTGGGCTTTGCCATTTGAAACCTTTTCCTCAGAGCCACAGGGATGCAGCAACAGAGCTGGGTGCAGGTACCAGGGCCTATGGAAAGCCCCAACCCAAGCAAAGGGATGAACCAGGATCCATCCAGGGGTCCAGACAGGAGCAGCAGGAACTGGGGCTGTAGGCAAGGCTGCAGATGGGTCCAAGGGGTCACCTGCCTTCCAGCTTGGGTCACGACTAGGTGCCAGGCACGGAGCTGAACAGGACCGCTGGAGAGGACTGCAGGTAGAGGCTGCTCAGGGCACTTAGGAACTATTGGTGCCCTCAGGGTGCTGGTTCTTGTCGCTCTGAGCCCAGCCAGCCTCCTGCCTCCAGCTCCATCATCAATGACTTTTCCACGTGTTGATACTATTGGAACATTTGCTGTTCCCCACACTTGTGAGATTGGGGAATGTTTCACAGGTAAATATTGAGCAGGCAGTGAATCCGTGTTTCTGACTTTCCACGTTCAAGCAGCGTTCCCAGTATCACTTGGAAAAGCAAGGACAAAATCAACAGCAGATTTTCTGTGGCTTACTTAGGTCAGCACTCCATTTTAATGGAGCAGGAGATAGGTCTGAGCATAGCTATGTTTTGACAATCTTGAGGGCAAAACTCCTGAGCTGAAGATGCTGTCAAGTTGTTCATTTGCAATGACTGAAGAGAACTACTGCAAAAATAAATCCAGATTTACCGAGGGAATTGTACTGTGTAACTTGGCATCTGTCAGCTGAGCCCTGGGCCAAAGTCACTTCCTAGGCTTCCTTCTCATCTAATCCTTAGCTGGTCACTTCTTGTCATTGGATTAAGCAGCTAGAATACACAAAATAGAGCTGGGACCAAATTCCAGCCTGACAATGGATCACAGAAGCCTCTTCTCACACACTGGCCATTCCCTGTTCATCTTCTGCCAAGTTTGTTGTGCTGAGGACTCGTAGCATTTCCATGTGATGGACTGCACAGCTCCATGCTGGGAGAGGAGACAGCTGAAAAGCAACCATAAGCTTTCTCAGAACTCAGCTGGGCTTTGTACTCATGAATAAAATATCTCCTTCCTTGGTTTACTTCGGGGTTTTGTGTGCTGAGACATGAGTGGTGACAGGAAATCAAGAAACTGTTCTGTGAAATAAAAATAGGGTTTATTTATGTGGCTGTCAAATGTTTGGTGTCCACACTGGGCTGAAATGATCCACCCCTTGTAGCAGAAAATCTCTGTTGCACATGGGGCTGTGCTAGCTGTGGGATGAAATCCTGGTGCCTTATAAAAGTCAAGCTTCAGAGGTTTCCAGTCTCGCTGGGGTTGAGTTTTCTGCTGTCACTAGAGTTGTCTTTTCTGTCCTTTCTTGCCTCTGTTTTCCTCCTGGAAAACACACAGAAGTCCCTGGGATATTCTGGCCAGGCAGGGGTGAGAAGCTTCTTGCACGGATAAGGACATTGCCACTCCCCACTAAGAAAGAAAACACCTTCACTGTAGGCAGAATTGTGTTCAAGCAACCTGGCAGCTTTCCACAATGCAGTCACTCAGTGGAGGATGAAGGAGGACCAGTGTCTGCCTCAACTGCAGTAAAGCCTTTGCTGCTGTCTCCCACACCCTCCTCACACAGGGCAGGTCAAGGAAGTGGCCAGTGGGGCAAACTGAAAACTGGCCAAATGACCAGAGGGTGCTGAACAGTGGCACAAAGTCCAGCTGCAAAGTAATTGCTGCTAAGGTACCCTGGGGATTGATTATATTGATGGTCATTAATTACCTGGCTGATGGGACACAGCATATCGTCCCCACAGAGTCACAGCCTGGTTTGGGTTGGAAGGGAACTGAAAGTCCATCTCTTTCCATCCCCTGCCATGGGCAGGGGCACCATCTTCCACTAGACCAGATTCTTCAGAGTCTCATCCAGCCTGGCTCTGGGGTTTACTCAGTATTCATGGCTTGGTGGGCTGTTTGATGCTCCACCACCTGCAGTTCCCAGCATCTAAAGGGACATCAAATGTTCTCTGCAAATTTCTGCGTGTGTTAGCTCTAATACGTAGTTTTTTTTCAATGATACTTTACAGTTCTTACTCTGATGTTTATTTTAATGCTGAAATAAACATCAACAAAAATGCTCCCATGGGGTAATACCTTCACTATAATGTTTCTCTGCTAGAATTGCATTATATTTAAAACTTAGAGAACTAAAGCATAGAAACAACCTGAAAATGGGATTAACATCTGATATGATACCATCAAAATTACTGTTAAATAAATATGTTAATCCAGCAGGAGTCTTTTATTGTATTTACAAATTTGAGAAAGCATCTACTGAGTTGAATAATACATTAAGAGTTCAGAGCAGCTCAAATGAAAATCCAAACTACAATTACCTCATAGTGCTCCCATCTGGGTTCTCCTCTTACTTGTGGGACATCTAGTGGCAGAAAGGAGACTGGATCTTGGGAGACAAAGTTATATTTAAAAATGTGATTCTTGCTTTTAAAAAGGACACTGAAACCTTTTTCTTCACAATAGTTGGAGGCTGAAAGAACTGTATGGGCTTTCAGTGTGGATATTTAAAAATAGGTTTGGCTTTTAGTCACAAAAGCAGTTTGTGTGGGAGCAGCAGGGGCAAATTACAACTTGCTTTTCTTAGTGTTGCTCTGCTGAGAAATAGCTACAAGAAAAGTTTTCCCTGATCAAGACTGACCTGCGTTCCTGCTCACCTCTCTCTGTTCCAGCTTCCCTGAGTCTCAACTGCTCCTTCAAGAAGCTGTTTATACATCTTATTTCCCCTTGATGATTTCTCTGTCTGGTATATCCTACTGTTGTCCCTCAGCTTCTCAGGCCAGGTGTGGGGTTCTTCAGCAGACGGAACAGAACTCAGCCTGGCTGGCTGAGTTTGGAAATACAGGTGAGCAGTGAGGTGGGGAGCAGGAAAAAAGAGGTGCTGTGATCCAGCCTTTCTACAGCTGCAGGATATTCAATGTATTTTGCTAGAAATATTTTGGAGAAAGAAGCTCAGGCTTTTAATGGATATGGCTGGAATGCTCCCTTTTCCCTTCTGTATTCCTCTTTCCAGGCCAGGGAGAGGTGCAGCACACATCCAAATAATGGATGAAGAGGAACTTTCTAAAAATCAGCAGCCCTGGACTCAGGGCGGCAGTGAGCTTGCACAGCAAGAGGTTTCCTGGGTATTGTTCTGCTGTCCCACTCCACTGGCTCTGTAAGAGTAACTGTGGAAACAGTGGAATGTTCTTCCTTTTTCTCTTTTATTTTTTCTCTGAACTTTACACTCTTCTCAGCAAAGCCCATACAAACAGTCTTTCCTGATGGAGCTGGAAGAACTAATGTGAACTTCTGTAACAACCTTGGTATTTCACAGCAGAATCAGACCAGGTAGAATATGTACCTGCCTTTAAATCTCTGCTTTATGGTGTGGGGTTTATCACCTTTCTAGTGCTTGGCCTGTTTGAGGGCTTTTTTTGGTTTTTGGGTGGGTTTTTTTCCCCATTATGATCTGTAGCCTTAAGGGCACAGAATCCACTCAGAAAGCAAATCGATACTCCTCTGACCCTCAGTTTTGAGAGTTTGTGTAGCAGGGCCCTGGTGGAAAGATTAGCTGAAATTTCTGAGCTCTGCCAGTACATTTCTGCACTTGAGAGTGTGAAGAAGGTCATGGCTCTGCCCTTTGCAATCAGCCAGGTAAACATTTGGGCTCTGAGATGTTGGGTGACATCTTCAGAGAGGGTGGAACACCTGGGAACCCAGTGATGCTCTCTCATGACACAATCCCACACAGACCCACACTCGCTCCCTGTCCCCCTCAGCACAATGGGGAACTAAATCAAGACCCCAATGATTCCCTTTCTTTTTCTTGGCTGAGTATGGTGCTACATGGCGTGGGCTGTCCCTTTGGTCAGCTCTGCTGGTTCTCAGGTGATCCAGATTCTCCAGGTGGAGCTGGTCCAAGGTCCACTCCTAGCACTGGTTGCTAAAGTATGCAGGAACAAGGTGAGAGGGTCTGGAGCTGTGCCCATGTGTGAAGCCACCTCCACTGGTATTCAAGGCTATTTGCCACGCAAAGGAAGCTGGAGCAGTTAGGTTCGCTCTTGTGGCTCTTTTCCAGTTCTGTAAGAGGGAACTGGGAAAAAGCAATTGCAGGACAGGAGCAGAGGTTGTGTGAGGTAGAAGAGAGGAAACAGCACTTGGAAAAGAGATGTGCCTGGAGGCCGCAGGCTTACATGGAGCGTCCTTCTCATGGGGCAGGAAGGCTTCAGGAGTGAAGTCCAGTGGCTTTAAAGGCTTCCATCTAGGCCTCCAACACCACGAGACATTTTGGAGAGACACAAAATGCTGTGGAATCTTTTATGCTGGGGTTGGAGAGGTGGTACCCTCCACTGTGGGTCAGCAGAGAGACTTCCCTGCAAGCTCTCTTTCTTTTCCTATTTTCCCTGCCTCCCTCATTGATCAGGTAGCACTTGCAGATCACACTTTGATAACAACTAATTTTTCTCATTTAAAATCTCTCTGAATGTTTTGGATTAATTCAATTTTTAAACCAAAGAGCAAGGTGGGCAGCCCCACCATGGATCTCTAGCTTAATCCTTCCACATCCAAAGTTACAGACCCTGACCTGACCCAGGTTCAGCCACACTGTCAGAGGCTGAACACAGCTGAGCATTCTTGGGTTCCAATGTTAATTGTTGTGCCCCTCTGAGCAATCCTGATGTCCTGATAGCCAGGAGCACCTGTAAGTCTGCAAGTTGAGTTTTAAAGTCATCCAAACCATGGTTGTGAAACTTCGTTCAAAAACAAGCTCCTTAAATGTGTGTGCTTAGGGGAGAGTGTATGAGTGGCATAAAAGATTGGATTTTGAGAGAAATCTTGAAATTACGGTAGTTTATTCCGTACCTGGAATCAAGAGTGAATCAGATAAGTGACATAACTGACCCTTCCAGGTCCTGAAGGGAGCCTACAGGAAAGGTGGAGAAAGACTGTTCCCCAGGGATGGAGGGACAGGACACAGGGAATGGCTTCCCACTGCCACAGGGCAGGGATGGATGGGATAGTGGGAGGGAATTCCTCCCTGGGAGGGTGGGGACGCCCTGGCACAGGGTGCCCAGAGAAGCTGTGGCTGCCCTGGATCCCTGGCAGTGTCCAAGGCCAGGTTGGACACTGGTGCTTGGAGCAGCCTGGTGTCCTTGAAAGTGTCCTTGACCATGGCAGAAGGGATTGGAATGGGATGAGCTTTAAGAACCCTTCCAACCCAAACCATCCTGGGATTTTGTGATCTACTCTGAGAGCGATGCGTGTGCCAGCCTGCTGAGCTCAAGGAATCTCTGGGATAGAGAATAGCAGGATGTATTGCAATAGCATTTGTTTATCTTCCCTGTGACACTGGTGTGTTGGGAGTCTGGTCAGTCTTACTGGTCTGATGATGGGACCAGTCCATGAGCAGCCTTTGGGCTCACCGAGGGTCAGGTCTGGTCTTTCTGGCCCTGGAAATCCAAACTGCTATGAAGGGAACTGCCTGCCTCTCCTTTTCTGCTGGGATGTTTTTTTTCACAGAATCATTTAGGTTGGAAAAGACCTCTGAGATGGAGTCCATTTCCTGCATTCCTGCCGATTGAGCCACCTGCATAGGTACACTCGCTCCTGGTTTTCCTCCTGAAGCTGTGACAATTGGAAACATTAGAAAGGGAATTTCCAGGTCTGGCAGTGGAAAAGGCAATAAGGTGAGTAACAGGATATTGAGCTGACTGCTGGGAAGGGAGCGGAGTGGCGAGTACAGTGTGGGTTTGGGTAACAAAAAAGGTCATCAGAGCTCCTGCTGTGCCGAAAATTTGCTTTAGAGATGGACTTGATTTGCAGATG
>JANEHK010001096.1:4188-14269 GCA_025960845.1 Tachycineta bicolor | reverse complement strand
CGGGGCTCCCCTGCCGGAACGTGGGATGGGAGTGATCCCAAATCATCGGGGCTTTTGTGGGGTTTTTTGGGCCAGGATCGGGGCTCCCCTGTGGGAACGTGGGACGGGAGTGATCCCAACACGGAATCATCGGGGCTTTGTGGGGTTTTTTGGGTTTTTGCCTTTTTGTTTTGCGGTTTTTTTGCGTTATTTTGGTTTTTGTGGGTTTTTTTGGTTTTTTGCATGGGGGGTTTTGTGGGGTTTTTTGGGCCAGGATCGGGGCTCCCCTGCCGGAACGTGGGACGGGAGTGATCCCAACACGGAATCATCGGGGCTTTTGTGGGGTTTTTTGGGGTTTTTGTGGGATTTTTTGTTGGTTTTGCCTTTATGGTTTGTTTTTTTTTTTTTGTGTTATTTTGGTTTTTGTGGCGTTTTTTGGTTTTTTGCATGGGGAGTTTGTGGGGGGTTTTGGGGGTTTTTTTGTGTTATTTTGGTTTTTGTGGGGTTTTTTGGGTTTGTGTGTGGGGGTTTTTTTGTGGGATTTTTTTGTTGGTTTTGCCTTTTTGGTTTTTGGTTTTGTTTTGTGTGTGTTATTTTGGGTTTTGTGGGGGTTTTTTTGTTGGTTTTGCCTTTTTGTGTTGGGGTTTTTTGGTGTTATTTTGGTTTTTGTGAGGTTTTTTGGGTTTTTGTGTGGGGGTTTTTTTGTGGGGTTTTTTGTTGTTTTTGCCTTTTATTTGTTGTTGTTGTTATTTTGGTTTTTGTGGGGGTTTTTTGTTTGTTTTGGGTTTGGTTTTGGGTTTTTTGTGTTTTTTTGTTTGGGGTTTTTTTAATTTATATATATTTCTATTTTTCTATTTATAATTATAAGTATAAATATAATAATATATAATATAATAATTAACATTATCATTATCATCATCATTATCATTATCATTATCATTATCATTATTACGTTTCAACAATTAAAAACTACCTCTAGCCTAAACAGAACCAAGTAGCCGTAGTCCCAAACCTTTACCCAAGACACTAAATCCATAAGAAAAAAAATGCTAATTTAACTCTCAATTTTGCTTCGGTTCACTGAAGAAGACTCCGTTTCCTCCGTCTCCTCGAGACCCCCAAAAACCACCACAACAGACTAATCAAGCACAGAAGAGCGTAAAATTAATTACCACAGGAAGAAAAAACAGGCAAAACAAACAAACAAATAAAAATAAATATATATACGGCAAATTATGCAATACAAGTCCTCAAAAAAACCATAATAAAGGAGACGAGCTCCCAAGCATTCGTGCGTGTCTTTAATGAAATTATTCCCCACGCGTCCCAACGTCAATTAAATAATTGAAATCACTCTGTTAATAACAACTGTTATTAATTGTAAAGTTTCGGCCAGGACCAGCCCTGAGGCCCAAAGCTCCACAGCATTCCCGGGAATCATGGAGAGCCCTCGTCCCGCTGATCCCAGCCTAGGCCGGTTACTCTGGTTTTTCTGAGCTTTCTTATCAGCCTTCTTGAAATTCATAATGGAGTCAGATCTTTTAGTTACTGTACAATATTAGGAGCAGTTTTCTACCTTTCCCACAGATGTAACATAAACAAATCCTTTGTTTTTCATTCTCTGTCCTTTGTTTGCATATTTCTAACCTGAAAACAACTGTAACTGACAGTTGGTCTGGCCACTGAGGCTGAGGGGTGGAAACCCCAAAAAGCCAATCTTCTGCCAGACCCACAAATGTATAAAAAGTAAGAAATAAACAAGGAGGCCCTTCTTGTTCCTGCTCTCTCCGTTCTCGAGGTTGTGAGGTGGAATCAGAGGGTTCTCTGCTTTCGAATGATTTATGTCTGCGTGATTGCTTTGTGCGTCTCGGTGACATAGGCCGGGCCGAAATTCCGGGATAATTTTGTTGTTTTTCCTCCTCCTCTGTGCTGGGAGGTGGAAGGGGAGGGACACAGCAGCGATGAACTCGGTCTGGCCTGGGACCTGGCCACCTTCTCCTTGGAATTCAAATCCCTGGGGAGGATCCAGCCCTGGCTGCAGGACGGGAACACATCCAGGCCCGGGCGGGTTTCTCCGCTCAGAACCCAAGGAACCAAACCATGGAGGTGGAAAATTCACCCAGCTTCTCTCCAGGCTGTCGCACCTCCCCACCACCAGCTTCATTAACACTTGGAAAAATCCATCCCTGCCTTGCCACCCTCGCTGGGAGGCAGAGACGGATCTTTCCAAGTTTTAATGAAGCGTGGATGGAAAGGAACAATGGAGGCTGCACAGAGGCAAGGCAGAGCAAAAGGAGAGGGAAAAGCTGATCTGGGTTGTGCTGGAAACAGAGGAAGAAGTGCTGGAAAGAGGAAGAATCCATGAGATGTGGAACTTCATGGACACGTCAGCCAGGGGAGAAGGGGGTGATGGTCCAGGGGGCAAATTGACAGGAGGGAGAAGTTACCAGAGCAATAAAGGCCATGGAATCGTGGAATGGTTTGGGTGGGAAAGGATCTTGGAGAGGATCCAGAGCCACCCCTGCCATGGCAGGGACACCTCCCACTGTCCCAGGAGGATCCAACCTGGCCTTGGACACTGCCAGGGATCCAGGGGCAGCCACAGCCAATCTGGGAATTCCAGAATTCCCAGTCCCTCCCCACCCTCCCAGCCAGGAATTCCCAGTTCCCAAGATCCCAGCCCAATCTCCCCTTTCCCACTGGAAGCCATTCCCTGTGTCCTGTCCCTCCAGCCCTTGTCCCCAGCCCCTCTCCAGCTCTCCTGGAGCCCCTTCAGGGACTCGGAGCATTCCCTGGATTTTTCCCTTCTCCAGGGGAACATTCCCAGCTCTCCCAGCCTGGCTCCAGAACCCTGGAACAATTTGGGTTGGAAAGGATCTCAAATCCCACCCAGTGCCACCCCTGCCACGTTCAGGGACACCTCCCACTGTCCCAGGTGGCTCCAACCTGGCCTTGGGCACTGCCAGGGATCCAGGGACAGCCACAGCTTTTTGGGAATTCCATCCCAGCCCCTCCCCACCCTCCCAGGCAGGAATTCCTTCCCGATATCCCATGGAAGGTTCCAGTTCCCGTCCCTGCCCCCAAAGCCCGGCTCAGACAATCCCAAAGCAGCTCAGGGGTAGAAACTGCTCCTCCCCAGAACCATCCCTCCTCTGCTTAATCCCGGGATTTGCACAGCCTTTGGAGACGTCCTCCTGAAGTGACAAGGCCACGATTGAGACATCCAGAGCTCGGATCCTCGGCAGGATCCCGAGGACAAGGCGCTGGGAAGGCGACAATCCCGGGAAACCCCAAACACTCAGCGCCGCTCCGCCCGGGAGCTCACACCCGCTGCCAAGCGGGAACGGCTTCCCAAGGGCTCCCCAACCGCTCCGGGAAGCGGAAAACGCGGAGAGAAAACCAACCCTGGAGCAGAGGATGCTCCAAGAGGAGAGCTCTGCTTGTTCTGTCGGGCAAACCAAGGGAAAGCTGGCACAGCTGGATGGGGATCAGTGGGGAAGCAGCTGGAAACGGGATTTTACCTGGATAGGGAAGCACAACCCCTTTGTCCTCCCGGATTCAGGGAGGAGTTCTGTTACCCTGGTTTTCCTGAGTTTTTTTATTAGCTTTTTGAGTTTCATAAACGGAGTCAGATCTTTTAGTTACTGTACAATATTAGGAGCAGTTTTCTACCTTTTCCCACAGATGTAACATCAACAAATCCTTTGTTTTTCATCCTCTGTCCTTTGTTTGCATATTTCTAACCTGAAAACAACTGTAACTGACAGTTGGTCTGGCCACTGAGGCTGAGGGGTGGAAACCCCAAAAAGCCAATCTTCTGCCAGACCCACAAATGTATAAAAAGTAAAAATAAACAAAGGGGTCTCCTCTCTCCGCTCTCTCAGCTGGGAGCTGGATCAGAAGAACCTCTGTGAAAATCTCTTGTCTCGTGTGCCTGCTCTGTGTGTCTCGGTGACAGAGTTCGAAGCACCAGCACCTCCAGGCACCTCCTGCTCCTCCTCCTCTACACACAGGAGCAGCTTCTGTCCCAAGCACAATTCCCTGCAAACTGAACTGCAATTCCTTGAAAACAGAGCCACCATTCCCTGAAAATGGAACCACCATTTCCTGAAAACGGAGCCTCCATTCCCTGCAAACTGAACTGCCATTCCCTGAAAACAGAACCAGCATTTCCTGAAAACGGAACCAGCATTCCCTGAAAACTGCACCTCTATTCCTTGAAAACAGAGCCACTGTTCCCCGAAAATGGAAGTGCCATTCCCTGCAAACTGAACTGCCATTCCTTGAAAATGGAGCCACCATTCCCTGAAAATGGAACTGCCATTCCCTGCAAACTGAACTGCCATTCCCTGAAAATGGAACCACTATTCCCCAAAAACAGAGCCACTATTCCCTGAAAACAGAACCACTATTCCCTGAAAACAGAACCACTATTCCCTGAAAATGGAACTGCCATTCCCTGAAAAGAGAACCACTATTCCCCGAAAACGGAGCCGCCATTCCCCGAAAACGGACGCCCTGTGCCCCAGCCGGAGCAAGGCCAGCCGCCCTCAGCCCGACCCCGTCTCCATCGCTGGCAGCCCCAGGATGGATCCCTGGGGGTCGGAGCCGTTCCCTTCCCTGGGGATCACTCAGAGCCCAGGAAGGGCTGGACAAAGCTCCCTCGGGGCAATCCCGGGGCAGTTTTGGGTCCCTGCCGCAGGAGGGTCCAGGCCCAACGACTCCCAGTTTTGCTCACCCGGATAAAATTCCAAGCTCTGGGCTCAGGGGCTGTTGGGGTGCCCAGGTGTGACCTCGGGATTTTGCCACATCCACCAAGTGTTTGGCAGCTCCAGGTGAGGACCTGGAGACCCTGAGGTGGCTCTGGGCACCCTGGCACAGTCCTTGGCATGGGAATGGGATGGGATCTCAGGTCCCTTCCCACCCAAAGCGTTCCCTGATGTCTGTGGGACACCAGGAACGCTCCCAGAACCTCCTCAGATCCCTCCACACCTCAGAATCCAGGGCAGGAGCAGCGCCCAGCTGGAGAGCGCCGAGAGCTCAGACCCCTCCACATCACCAAAACCACCCGTGGAACTTTTAGGAGGAGAAATCCGGGAAAAGCCAGTCCATTCCAAAGGTTTTGGAGCAGCCACACCACAACGAGCTGCGGAATTTATCGTCCTGGGAAGCAGCACCCTGACGGGAGCCGTTCCCCGAGATTCCTGAGGTGATCCCATCACCTCTCCTGACAGAGCCCTGAGCTCCTCCACACCAAACCAGGCACAAATTGATTTTCCTGTGGGATCAGCCTCAGCACCAGGGCCACGGGATCCTGGTGCTCCTGGCAGCAACCTCCCAGCCCCGAAAGGAAAACCAGGAGAAGAAAGAGCAGGGGGGAAAAAACAAAAAAAACCAAAAAACCAAAATCCCAACCCAAAAATCGCAGTCCAGGCTGAACGAAAGGACGTCAACGGCTCCTCTCTCCCACAAACAAAATCCCCTAAACGCAACAGCAATTCCTGACGGCTCAAAGGAAGGAGCAAGGAGTGCTCTTTGCTCAATTATTCACTACTAATTAGTGATTATTACTTATTATTAATTACGTCACAGGGGTTGGAAGATGTCCAAGGCCAGGCTGGATTTGGGTTGGAGCACCCAGGGGCGCGGAAGCTGTCCCCGCTCACAGCAGAAGGTTGGAACTGGATGATCCTTAAAGGATTCCTCCCAACCCAAACCAATCCACGCTTGGAAGATAACGGATTTATCTGGAACGCCTCTGGATTTTGAGACTTCTGAAAGGTCTGAAAGGGCTGGGCCAGCACATTTAGCAGTTAAAACTTTGGGATTTTGTGGCGTGGGTGGATCCGGGGCTGGATCCACCCCGGCCGCTCCTCGCCCAGATGCTGAAATAAGAAAAAAACCCCTGATTTCGCAGTTTCATTTCCGAGGCCGTCCAAAGGAACGGAGAGGGGATGCCCGTCGATTAGTGAACTTCCCACGGAGCGTAAACCTTCAACGCAGACGTAAAGGCAGGGAATTCCCGTTACACAAACAGCGAATCCTTCCCAGAATAAAAAGCTCTTTTATCACAACGAGCACATTTGCGCCTCTGTGACGTGGTGTCGGGGGCTTTCCCAACATCCAGGTGTTTCAGGGTCTTTTTCCCCCCTGCACAGCTCAGAGCCAAGCCGAAGGAAGAGACGGAGTCTTCAGGTTTGGATTTTTCAAGGTTGCATTTTTCGTTTATTGTTTCTTATCTTACAAATTTCTCACAGTCCAACACGATGTTTGCAGGTGCATGGACTGCTCACGTCTCCCCTGAGCTGGGCTGTGCTTAATCTTTTATACTAATTACTGCGTGTTCGTTATTTACTATTTCTTACCAATGTCTATCACTATTACTAAAAAGGTCATCTCCACTCTGACCCAATCCTCACAAACTGCTTTGTGCCACCGTCACTGCAGAAATGGAGTGAGGGAAGGAGAAGGAAGAAGAAGGAGACAACACCCCAGATTCTCCATTTTGTCCCCATTCACTCCAATGCTATGAACCTAAAATCACTGTTTTTTCACCCTGTGATGAGCTAAACTACTATTTTTCACACTCCTGTGGCCTGCAAACCCTCTCTCAGTGTAGGAAGTTTTTCCCATGGACTGGGATCAAATCCAGTGTCTCTCTGAGCTCTGGGCTGGGGTCCCAGAGCCCCCTGCCCAGGTCCCTGACCCTCCCGGGCAGCCAAAGGAATTCCCTGGGCTCCAACAACGTGGGAGGGAGCGGAGGGAAAGCACCAGGGAGGGCAGGGGAGCGGAACCTGCCGAGATCTGCACAACACCCTCAGCACCTCCCCGGAGGTGTCCCGGGCTCCCAAACATTCCCGGTGGCTCCAGCTGCTCTTCCCATCCACGGCGGCTCCCGTTTAACCTCAAGCTCCTGGCTTGACATCTCACTCCAGGAGCCACTTCAAAAACCGGCTCTCAGATCGTTCCCATCTCCTCCAACTCCCTTTTTCCTGTCCTTCCCATCCCAAGACGCCCCTGAGCCCATTTCGGGACCCCGAAATGCGAGGGGAGGGCGACAGATGGTCACAGAGCCCACCAAATGCCACCTCCCGGCTCGGGGATTCCTCACACCGCATCTCCAGAGCCCAGGGAGCGAAGAAAACCCTGAGGTCCCAAACTCCAGAGGCTGGAGCTGATGATCTTGGAGGCCTTTCCGGGCCTGGATGGATCCGGGACGCGGGACGGGAGCGGAGGCTCGGCTCGGGGAGGTTTTGTCTCAAAAAGCTTCCAGATCAAACAGCAAGCCACACATCCCCTGCCCAGGGAGGGCTGCTCAGCGCTCTTAAAACAACAAATCCTGGGGCCAAGGCTTCATGAAAGAACAGCAGGGGCTTCCAGAGCCGTCTGGGGTTTTCACCCGGCGCACAAGGAGAGCTCTCCTCCCCGTTCTCCTCGAGGAGGATGCCGAGGGCAGAGCCCGGCAGAATTCCCGCTGCTCCTCCAGCTCCTCCTGCCCAGGAGAAGGGGGTGGCTGTGAGCACCTCCCAAATCCTGAGGTTATTAAACCACGGCACCTCGGAGCTCTGGCAGCGACAGCGCTCCGCCGTTCCTCCAGCGGCATCCCGTGGGCTGTGGGAGCCTCTTCCCAAAATCCAGCGGCTGCCCATGACCCTTCCCATCCCTCCAGCCCCCAAGGATGCATTTCCTCTCCTAAGACCTTAATATCCCAAGCAGACGAGCGGCGGGAGCCAAGATTGAGAAGGCCTCGTTCCTAAATTCGACTGGAAAATCAAATTCCTGCTTCCCAAACCTGCCCAGGAGCAGAAAGGCCCCATCCCATCGTCCCCATGCCGCTGTGGAAATCCTCCCAGCCCCCAGAGCGACCTTCCCCAAGGCTCTCCTGCTGCACCCGGGCCTGGAAAACTCCCGGATTTTAATAACCAGCCTTATTTTGATTCGTTAAGGAGAAATCCCCCCGGAACGGGAGCCAGAAGCTCGGCTCCGAGGATGCCTCTGGAAGTCCCGGGGTGTTGTGTCCTAAATGCCCCTGGACCCCTCCCACACTGGCCCAGGTGTTACCCTGGTTTTTCTGAGTTTTTTAAGGTCTTTTTGAATTTCATAAATGGAGTCAGATCTTTTAGTTACTGTACAATATTAGAGCAGCTTTCTACCTTTCCCCACAGATGTAACATCAACAGATCCTTTGTTTTTCATTCTCCTTTGCATATTTCTAACCTGAAAACAACTGTAACTGACAGTTGGTCTGGCCACTGAGGCTGAGGGGTGGAAACCCCAAAAAGCCAATCTTCTGCCGGACCCACAAATGTATAAAAAGTAAGAAATAAACAAAGAGACTCTCTCTCTGCGCTGTCTGAGCCTTGAGCAGGATGGAGGAACCTCTGCTCTGCGAAATCTCTTGTCTGCGTGTCGTGGTGACAAAGGAACAACCATTCCTCACCCAACAACGGAATTCCAAACTCAATCCGCTGCCTCGGCTCGGAGAAGCACAACTTCCACACGATGGATGAACATCCAACCTCTCCCCAAAAAAACCCTCCTGTGTCTTGGGTCGCAACACGTAACCAAAAGCGTGCATTATCCTATTTCCATCTGCTGGCACCGCCTGGGGAGGGGTTTTTCTCCCTTCCCTCCTCCCCGCAGGGATCTCTGCTGCTCGTGGGCCGTCCAGGCTCACTGCAGCGCTGAGACAATTCCATCAGCCCAGGGGAGGAGCCCAGCATTCCCAGCCGGATCAAACCTGGGGCAGGGAGCAGCAGCACAGCCCGTGTGCGCTGGAGTGCCAGAGGAGCCCCGGAACACCTCAGCACCACGGGACCTTCTACAGGATCCTCTCTGCTCCAGCAGAACCACACCCGGCACTGCAGGAGGATTTGTCTGGGCTGTGTCCAGCACCCCGACCAACACAGGATCAGCTCGCATCCCTGACTCTGCCGGGGTTTTTCTAGGATTTTTGCTTGATTCCTTGGGTTTTTTTACTAGTACATTTGTATTTTTAATATTCCCAGTAAAGAACTGTTATTCCTATTCCCGTATCTCTACCTGAAAGCCGCTTCATTTCAAAATTATAAAAATCTGGAGAGAGAGAGTTTCCATTCTCCACTCCAAGGGCAGCCCCAGCTCTCCCTTCACCTCTCTTTCCAAACCAAGACACAGAATTCCAAACTCAATCCGCTGCCTCGGCTCGGAGAAGCACAACTTCCACACGACGCACGAACCCCCAACCTCTTCCCAAAAACCCAAAACCAACCCAACGGCGTGCGACTCCCACCTGCTTCATGGCGGTCTCGCCGATCTTGTCCGAGTGCTTGCGGATGCTCTCCAGGAAGTCCTTGAGGTCGGACATGGAGAGCTCCTTGATCTCCTCGCGCAGCAGCGGGATGTTGTCCACCATCACCTTGCAGAAGCGGTAGTGGCTCACCTGGGGCAGGAAGGTGTGCTCCAGGTGCTCCAGGGTCTTCAGGGCCGGGTAGTGCCTGGGGAGAGCAGGATTTTTTTGTAATAATTTTATAGGTTGTTTGGATATTTTATTCTATTATGTGGTTTTTTGTGGTTTATTTGTTGTTGTGTAGCAGTAGGTAGATGACATTGGGGCTTAGTTCAGTTTGATTTGAGGCTGGGCAGTGCCTGGGAGAGCAGGAATCGAGCGGAGTTTTAAAGGTTTTTTATAATTATTTTTTAGGTTGTCTGGAAATTTTATTCTATTATGTGTTTTTTGAGGTTTATTTGTTGTTGTGTAGCAGGTAGATGATATTGGGGTTTATTTCAGTTGGATTTGAGGCTGGGCAGTGCCTGGGGAGAGCAGGAATCGAGCGGAGTTTTAAATTGATTACTTTAAATTAATTTATTTTAAATGAGCTTAAATAATTTAAATTAATAAATGAATGATTATTTTTTTTTGGTTGTTTGGATATTTTATTCTATTATGTGTTTTTTGAGGTTTATTTGTTTGCTGTGTAGTAGGTAGATGATATTGGAGTTTAGTTCAATTGGATTTGAGGCTGGGCAGTGCCTGGGGAGAGCAGGATTCAAGTGGACTTTTAAATTAATTAATTTAAATTAATTTATTTTAAATGAGGTTAAATAATTTAAATTATTAAGT
>JANEHK010001095.1:170-14970 GCA_025960845.1 Tachycineta bicolor | reverse complement strand
CCCCTTTTTAACTGTGACTGAGAAATCAAAATGGGAAAAAAAAGCCCCCTGGAAAAAAAAAACCAAAAAGGGGAAACAGTTTCCTTTTTTACCCTCCCACCAAGCTGCTGAAAATCACGTGTTGTTAAAGCACTCTGAATGTTTACTCTGAAAGCAAAAACCTTCCCCGAAAGGAAAAAACCTTTTTCCCTGAGTATCAATGTCTCTTAAAAGGATTTCCCCTTAGAGAACCGAAAGTGGTACTCACAAAAAAATCCAGCATTCCTTTCCTTTCTTTCCCAATCACTCCTTTTGCCTGAGACTGACCTTTTTTGCACCTTTTTTGGTGCAAAGGTCCAGTCTCTCATCTCAGGATCAGTTTTCCACAAACATGTGTTCACTCTCTCTGGGAGCAACTTGCCAGCTGGGGGTTCTTTACAGCACTCCGATGGGTTCTTAAATCCAAAGGAGATTGGCCTGTGTAATCCTGTGTTTCGGAGCCTCCACAGCAAATGCCAAGCCTGACGGGCCTGTCTCTGCATGGGATTCCTCGGCCACGTGCTTGCTGAGGGGTTCTTCCAGCTTTTTGGCAACATTTTGTGGCTTCAATCCGCACATAAGGCGCCAGTTGTGTTATTTCTCCATGAGACTAGACAACCGCCGATGGCAAAAGGAAAGAGCCTGCTCTTTGTCTGGGAGGGAAAATATTGCTTTATTTTCCAGTCTTGCCCTGCTTGGCTGGAGATCTTCCCAATAGCTTGCTGATGCCAAAGAGACCTCGGCCCTGCCTGTCTGGGGGCTTTTTCCCCAGGGGGCAGGGCCCAGAGGCAGGAACAAGACACCATCCAATCAGGGAGAAGTTGCAGTGGAAGAGAGTTAGGTTATAGCTGAGTAAGGAAAAACCACATGATACAGATTACAAATCATATAAAACACAATATAAACCAAATTAATGCATTACAACAGGACTGAGCAATTCTTTCTTCTGCGACCTCTTGTTCTGCCTTTCAAGGAGTGTCCAGAACAGCAAAATGTAATTTCATGAAGTGCATGGTTCATATCTAGACTACACAGAGGACAGGAGGTACAGGAATGGGTGAAGGATAATGTCCAAGAAAGTAAATGAACATGAAGGTTCTATGAGCAGGTGGTACTGTGAATACAAATATATAACTGTCCGGCAATCTGCTACTGGCTGCCTGTGAGGATGAGGCTTCTGAATGTTTCTTTTAACACAGTGTTGAAGAGTTGCTAGTGCAGCAGCAAGCAGAGGAATAACAATCAATTATTAACAGGACAGATTGAGTACAGGAGCTCTAAAATGGAATAAATTCAGCAGTGTGGTACAATGTAAGATTTTCAATTTGGAGAGAATTCTGCTATATATTATTGAAAATAACAAGGACTTCAAGATAATGGTTGCACTTACTTGAGCAAGTGGTGCAACACAATGAAAAAGCTGATGGTTGGTGAGATGTAATTCTAGGACAATGATGGAAAAAAGGCTTTGTGAACTAACAAACCCCTGAAGTTTTACCTCTAAAATACATTTAAAAAAATTAATGTTGTTGTGTTTAATGAAAATGAAGGCTGAGTCAACCTATAGGGCAAATGAACATTCACAGCAGAACATGACTTGTCATTGGTGGTAAAAGCTCAGCCAGAAGACGACTGTGTAAAAGCCATGCCTGAAACATCAAGCTACATGTGCTTCTGTAATTTAAATAGTCAGAAATGATGCAAATATACTAAATGATGCAAACATACTAAAACAAGGAAGAACAGGCAAAATTATCATTCATGCATCAAACTTCAGACTCAAACACTCAACTAAAATATTCAAACAATAAAGTAGAAAGAAAAAACACAAAACTCAACAACTCAAACAGAGCTTCAGAAAACACTTCTACTAATAAGGAATGCACAGTTAAAATCATAATGAAATCCAGAACAAGTTAAATAGATCATTGTTATTAGAAATGCAACATCCATTTTCCCTATTCCTCACAATACATTTCCATTAAACTCGAGTGATAAATGATCTGGAGATCCAAGATGCAGTCATGCAGCACTTTTACTGTTTTGTTGGTAGATGCAGTCATCCCAGTGAAGGATCCAGCACATGCTAGGGCTGCTACAAGATATGAAGGATGGTTCAAAAGGTGGCTGAAGAAAAAAGAAAGAAAGAAACAAAGTGGCTGAAGAAAAAAGAAAGAAAGAAAGAGGTAAGAGCAGCCCTTTCCCGGGAGCAGTGCACTGATAGATGAGCTCATCAAATCTGGACTAGAGATAGATGAGCTAATCAAACACCTGACAGCCACAGAGTGGGGCTGTCCTGGAGTACTTGATAAGGAAATGGAAATAGAATTGTCCTTTTGGGCAGCAATTTAGGTGTTGTTCATTGTCCCTACTTTACAGTAACCAATACTTTTCTCCCCATCCGTTTTAACCTATATCAGTTTGTTCACAGATAATCATACCTGAAGGGAACTTTAAGTTCACAGGTTTTGTTTGTTTGTTTGTTTTTTCTTTATGGTGTGTGATTAAAATTTTAATGAATGACTTCTACAGTTACAATGGACCTGGAGTGCCTAACATGTAGCCCTCTTTTCCTGAATACTCTAGCTGATCCAGTAGAAGGACCTCATGCATCTTCCAAGGGCTGTGAACCTTAGTCCAGAAATTAAGTGCAGTTGTGTTGAAATCGAGAAAAACATAGTATCTTGTGTCATGTTTAGTGGGATGTGTGAGGTCATTGTTGATTCTTACCACAGCTCCTCAACCTCCACAATATGAAGCTCATATGGAATTTTTTTCTTTAAGTTGGTAGTTCGAGCCCACCCAGGGATGCCAGTTGTTTTGGGCTCCTTTCTAGGTGCTTAAATTCTCTGACATTCAGGTGGTTTTAGAGTCCTGGCCCTCTGCAAAGCTCTGTGCTAAATGCAGGAAAAGACTGAGTCTTCAAGGTTATATGCTTCGTTTATTAGTTCTTATCTTACAATTTTCTCAGTGTCCAAAAGATGTTTGCCACGGCTTGGACATTTGGTGACTCCTCCCGTCCCAGGGTTGTCCGTATCTTTTATACTAATTGCTACGTATTTGATATTTACTATTTATTACCAATGTCTATTACTATTACTAAGAAGGTCATCTTTACTTTGACCCAATCCTCACTAACTACTTTGTGCCAACGCCACTGCAGAAATGGAGTGAGGGAAGAAGAAAGAAGAAGAAGGAGACAACGCCCCAAATTCTCCATCTTGTCCCCATTCACTTCAATGCTAAAATTCCAAACTCACTGTTTTTTCACCCTGTGATATACTAAACTACAATCTTTCACACTCTTGTGGCCTGCAATGCTTCCTGCAGTGCAAGAAGCCTTTCCCATAGACTGAAATCAAATCCAGTGTCTCTCTGAGCTCTGGGCTGTGGTCCCAGACCCCCCTGCCCAAGTCTCTGACCCTCTAGGGCAACCAAAGGAATGCCCTGGACTCCAACATATTTGGAAGACACAAAATTATCTACCTGTCTCTTCAGGTTTCTTTGACAATGTAACGGTTCACCTGTGTTCTACTGGAAGGCAGCTATGCCACTGGGGTATGTGCAAAGAAGAGCTCTGTCTGCCAGCATTTGTTGCATTTGCTACACTTGGGTCTACTGGGCAAGTACAGTACTACCATAAGTTCAGAAAAAACAGGATCTGTGTTGTATTTTTAGAGTTAAATGAATTTTGAAGGGTGCTGTACTAAACAGGAAGGTAGAAGGAAGAGGTTGCCAGAGCCTGAGGGATTGATGTCTCTGGACATTTTGGGATGAGTGTTTGTATGTGGGAAGGGGCAGGTCAAGCCTTGTCCTGGCAAGGCAGTGACATGCCCCAATAGCCCCAAAAACTTGTATCACAACCTAGCAGAGCTGCCAATCATGGCACTACAGAGGCAGGGCTCCACTCTCTCCTAACCCAGCTTCTGAGTGGCCAAATGACCAGAAATCCCACCTGGGGGGAGGGCCAACAAAGGCCCAGGGATTTTAAAGACTGAACATGAGTCTGGCACATCTTGACTCTACCTCAGTCTTAAGTTTTCTTTGTAAGTGCTGCTGGAACCCAGGAGCTGGTAGATATATGTGTGTTTTTCTTCATGTTTTCTGTCTTTCTCCTCTGTAGTTGTGTCTCTCTAGGAGCCCTGGCTCTGTTTTTGCTTCAGCTAGTTTGAGAAACAAACCACAGTTGGAAGGATTTTTCCTCAGGGCCCCAAAGATCCCAGAGCGGCTGTGAACCTTTTCCTTTAGAGAGAGCAGGTGCCCGCCAATGGCAAAAGAAAGGGTCTGCACTTAATCCGGGGGAAATAAGGGCTTTATTCAGTCTTTCTCCTGTGGTCCTGCCCCCACCGGGGTCAGGGGCCCAGTCCCTGTCCCCCTCCCCAAGCCAATAGACCAATCCAAGTACTTTTCCTGGCTTTTATCCAGGGGGAAGGGGCTAGAGGTGGGGACAAGCCACTACCCAATCAGGGATAAGGTGGGAGTGGAACAGAGTTGGATTACATTCCAGTGTGGGAGAATGGGTGGGGAAAAGGAGCAGGGACAAACTTCAGGATGATACATCTTCCAGGGGGACAGGGGGGTACAGAAGACACCATTACAAACCCAGTATAAAAATGAAATACAATATAAACCCAAATAATGCACAACAACACTCCTCTTCTTCTAATTCCCTATTCTTGGAATATTTTGAGTGGCTTAATACCGGATGGGTTTAAAGTTTGCTGAGTTGAATTGTCCAGATTAATGCTGTGAAAAATGCTTATGTTGATTGAATATTGTACTAAACATTTTACCAAAGTTCTCCAATTTTCTATAGTTTGCCACTATCCTTTTGTCTTGCTTAGACCTCTTGAGAATATTGTATTGTTCCTGTGCAGAGTACATGGGCCACTGTAAGCCCTTTTCAGAGACCTGTCTGGGGCCTTACTGAGGTGAAGTGAGAGAAAGTAGCTGATACTGATAAACAATTTCATTGTTACTTTCTAGTTAAAATGTCTGTGTAATTTGTGGCAGTGAGAGAATTGATTTATTAGGTTTTTATAAGAAGTTTTATGTTATAGTTAATTTCACTGTATCCCCAGTTCTGTAAACCTTTTGTGTTTTCTGTATAATAAGGTGTTTTGTGTCAGTCCTCCCACCCCTCACCTGACTTGGAACATCCCCTCTGCCCCTCCTCGCTCTGGGGCAGCCTATCTGTCACTCCAGGGGTCCCTCTCAGATTGCGAATTCTCAGGGAGAGGGCTTCAGGTGATAGGTCCCCTGGGGGGAATTCCTTTGGCTCTGGATTTTAGTGGTCTGAGGCTTGGGGGTGGGCACACCTTGTTACCCCCTGAATCCCCTGATTTGTTATCTTGTTGTAACCCCCCCGGAACCCCTCCCCCGCTTATAAGGTGAAGGAGGGAGACTCAAACGCTCTCTGCTCTAGCTCCTCTCTCTGCTCTTAGTCTCTGGTCTCTCTGGCCTTTGGCTTGGACCAGCTGTGGACTTCCCACAGCTTGGCCTGAATAAACCTACTAAGTTTTGACCTACTAAGCTGAGAGCCAGTCTTTTCTTACTGCCGCTGCTGCCACAACACTATTTGCTCCAGCTGCTGCTGAGAAGCCGAGCCAGCAGGTAAAGATCACCTGTGTGCCTATCCAAACTGGGAACATCTGTAGCTGTGCTGACCAGAGCTAGCCGGAGATCAGCATTCGCCCGGTGCAGGGACAGGATGAGCCACAAGAGTAATTGAAGGTCAGTTCCAGAGCTTAAGGAAGTTGGAAGTTTTAGGTGGCACTATTTAAACATTCACATTCTGCACCTGAAAGCTGTCATTCCTAAAAAAAAAAAAAAAAAACATAAAGGAGAAAAAGTTAAGTTTTGTTTCCTTTGGAAATAAATATTTGCTTTTTGTTGTTGTGTTGTTGTAAAGACTAGTGAGTTTTTGCAGCATCGCCCTATTGTTTGGCTTGGAATTGTTTTCATTATAAGCCTGCTATTGCTTTTTTAGCTTTTTTCTAAAGGAACAAAGAAAAGGTTATTCTAAGTCCCATCACCAGCAGGGCTCTTCAGCAATGAAATAAAGGTTTTAAATGATCAGCATTTGCTCAGTTATATAACTTCTGTTTTCCTGTATTCATTTGATTTAAATTGAAATGCAGTTTACAAAATACCAGATGACCATTTGTTCTTGCAGGCCACCAGAGATCAGTAACAGTTTCTAATGTTTATGGGGTTTTCTTTCTACCTCTCTAGGAAAGCAATCTAGTTGATGCTTTCCTGCCATAGTTTTAATTGCTAATAAATCACTCTGCTTGCACATCATGCTCTCCAGCACACATCAATTATTATCTGCTCTCTTCTTCAGGAGAATCTAGAGGTGCCTCTGCCTCAAAAAAAAAAAAAAAAAAAAAGAGCCACAAAACCCCCCACAATGTACTCTTGATCTTTAAGGACTGATTTTGAGGAAAGATATTCTAATGAATCTGTCAGCACCTGGCTGTCTTGGATATTCAAGGTGCATGATGATTTCCCCTTTAGTGCAAAACGTCTTTAGCTGTGACCTTTTAATTGCATGTTAATGTGACCAGAAAAATACAGACTAAGAGAAAAATAAAAGCAACATATTTTTTAAACATTCTTTTCAGTAGACCCTGATAGAAGTTGGGCACCTTGTATAGCCTAGGTCTTCTTTTTCACCGAAGACTAGGTATGTCTTTTTAGAGGGCTTTTAGTATAGGTGATACATTCAACATTAAGGTCCATGTATCACTATTCCCCAAACATTTCTTGAATCAATTTTCAGAGTCTATTACTTTGAACATATTTACCCTTTAAATTATAATTTTATATCTTTCAGTCAGTTTGGATGACCAAAGCTATTACCCAGCACTTACCCAGCATCTGCAATGATTACAGCTTTCTCCCTTGTGTCTTTCCAGGTATCTCAGATCCGATTTCCTTTCCCAGTCTAGAAGTAGCCGGAGGTGGTGTTTTATACATGACAAACTTAAGTTTCTTCTCTTTTCTGTTACTAGACAGACTAATTGCTTTAACCTGTTACAATTTTAAGCCTCTCTACCTACCCCTTGCATTCAATTGACCAAATATTTCTGTAGGGTTTGGACTTCAGGTGAGACAACTGACCAGTCCATTTTTTCTTTGTTCATGAGGTGGGATGACAAGTCATGAATTTGCAGTTTGGATCAGGCTTGCTGCAGATGGAATCTAATTTGCTGGCTCTCTGTTAAGCCTTTGGGAAATTCACTTCTAAATTGAGAGGAATAAATTCTGCTAATAAATTTTCAAGGGAAAAGGGAAAACCTGTCTAGCACAAAGGCTGTCTGAAAGTAATTCTAAGATAAGAAGCCTGTTGAGTGTTCCATGAAAACCTTATCTTTAATCTAGAACATGTTCATTGTATTTTGGTTAGTATTTTTCATAAACCAGCCCCCAATAGCAACAATGAAAGATATTGTGAATAATTTTAATACCTTATGTGCTATTGAAAATAGTTTTGTTGGTGGGACATACTTGCAACTGATAATGAAAGGCCATATCACCATCCTCTCCTATAATTGTAAGTTCTACCCTTATAAATGGATTAAGGCTGCCATGCATTTTTCTTTGTCAGGAGCCGCTTTGGACCATTTTTTACCAATAAAGCTGTTATTGAGATGTGATACTTTTTAGTGTTTGCATAGATGATTGCTATGCACATACAGTAGTAATTGGTCATGTACTTTAAAATAATTGTCTTAGTGTATTTTGTATAAGTAGCATTTTTTGACAACTGGTTTATTCCTTCTCAACTCATCATGATCTGATCCCTTCTGTTGCCAGCTATTGCTGTAAAGCGCTGTGAGAACAGTGTGCATGTCAGCAGCATTTCGTGAAGTGACCAGCAGCTAAAGAAATCTCTTGTTTTACTATCAGCTTGGGCCTTATTATTTATATCTGCCTGTGGAGCCTGGAAATAGCTCCAGCAGCAAATACCAATTTTACCAAAGGAAGATTTCATTATCAGATGCCAGCTTTCCTAATTTTTGTTGGCTGCATCCTCACTCTGCTGTGTATGTTTCCTGTAGGGTTTTGCTATTGCTTTTTTCCCACATAACATGATAGCATTTCCAAGCATGCCATATATATTTAAAACAGGATGATGCAAAATTTACCAATGTGAGCAACAATCTGGACTCTATTAGTGATGAATACAGAACTACACAGGAACTTCATTCCACACATTTTTGATACAGTCTTATTTTTCTCGGTTACTGAATACTAATGTTTCGCCATTTGCTTCTAATTATTTGGAGCAATTTTCTAATTCAGAGGGTGAAGATTAATAGACTAGATAACTTTAAATTATTACATATCTACTTTTTTTTTTTTTTTTTTTCCTTCGGTATTTATCTTAAAACATCCTGGCTTTTAGTGTTAAGAAGTTCTGCTACTGACAGATTACTTTTGCTTTAATGCTTGAGAGAGAAATATCACTATCAATATGCAGTCTGCAGACAGTACAGTCCAAATATAGACCATATAGCAAAGAAACCATACCACTGAACTCAACAAATATGACAACATTTTGATAAGGAATTCAACAGTAAGAGGGATGAGCCAAACAAATGTTCACATGCTAAGCACTGTAGCTTTTTACATCCACTATCCGAAAATCTGTAAAAAGAATGTAGGGACAATTTTAAGATTCCTTCTTTTATTTCTGTCCCTACTGCATTCTTTTGTCACTCTCCCTACCCTAATTTGCTGAGGAAAAAGAAAATAAATAAATTAATTAACCTGACAAAATGAAACTGAAGTTTCATCTTAGAATGAATTTGATACCTGTCACTCATTTATTCATTCAACCAACTATCTTTCAAAGCACTTTAAGTCAGTCCATAGCTTGTAAACCAGAGAAATATATTGAATGGATACAACACATGGAGAAAAGTAATAATTGATTGGTTTAGAAGAGCACATTGATTGTTCATATTTAGAATGAGCGATGGACTTGCTTACTCTTTTATTAATTGAAAACTTATTTTAAAGATGCTATTTATTTGGTGTTAATTATATGATTGCCACCAAACCATTATAGAAGGGGCTTTGTTGGCTTTGTGGTTAGTTTCTTTTTTTCTGAACAAATATATTTATTGTTTTAGTTGACTAGAACATTTAATGTTCTAAAACATCAATGAAGGTTAAAAAATGTTCAGCTTTTATTACTTTTTTTCCTCTACACTGAGTTGTTTTCTGTGTATGTACAGAAACTTCTGATCAGTATCAGAGCAGTCTCTAATGGGCACCTTTTGTCTGAACAATTACTGTGTTGGTGGAACAGTATGCTGACAACAGACATAGCCCTAGGTAGAAGTCTCTGGAACTCATCCATAAATGGGGTAAAAATCCCACCAACAGTGTAAAAAATGGATGGAAACATAAAAGATCTGTTGTACTGATCACTTTGGAATGATCATTGTAATTTATATGGTTAAGGTATTCAAATGTTGAACATTTTGAAATGTTTTATATAGATATACTTCAAAAATTCTCCCTCAGTGATAAAGGGAAAGGAAAATGAAAGGAAATTGCTTCATTCACTCTTCACCCACTTTCAAATATTTTGACCTTACTTTTTGGAACCACAAGGATTCAGGATTCATTTATTTCTACTACTTCACCTGGCCTCTTAAAAAAATGGCTATATGCATTGAGTAAAATTTCAAATCTTCTGTCTCATTTTGATGTTGCTTGCATTGCTGAGGAGTGAGAAAGGCAATATCTTTCACTACTCATATTCCTTTCCTGTAACAGCTTTTTAAATTTGCTGAAAAGAAACATATGTAACATAACTTTTGTCAGCCAATAGGATGTATTTTTTTGTTGGTACAGGTGTGATGAGAATAGAACAGTATATTTTGCTTCATAAAATAGGGAAAATGAGAGGAAAAAATAAAGGAGCTTGTGCTTAGGTTTCTTGCTGCCTGTATGTAGGGATGGATGCATTTCTTTGAAATTCAGGCAGCTACAAATGTAGATCTGAATACCTCATTTGTTTTCCAGGCTCTCTTTTTAGACAGTGGCAAAAGTGGATTATTTCAGGGTGGAATTCATCTCCTTTTAAGGTTGATAACTAAAATAGTTTGGATGAATAATGCTACTTGTTTCTCTCTATTGACTAGAAATGGAGGAAAACAGGCTAGTATAAATATCAGCACTTGGAAGTCACAGGAGCTGTATCTCCTTTCTGATGACTAAAAAGAGCAGGTGATGTCAAAGAATGGTCTCACTTTTGTTTATGTGATGGAATTATACCTTATTGCTTTTGGAGATTTTATTTTACTATAGACAAGAGGTTATTTTTAATAAATATTGCCCTTGCAAATCCCACAGAAGCTCAAGATAACTGAGATTTATGCTTCCTTAGCCCTCTTTAATTCTCCAGGTGTTTTGTTTGTTTGTGGTTGCCCCCCCCCCCCCCCATTATTGTTGATCTTGTCTAACTTTCCTGCTCTTCATACCTGTTATATTTTGGTCTTTATGCACTTAGGGAAAGGGGAGATTTCTATTTTTCCAGATGCTCATTTGCATTTTAAATGTTTTTAAGCATTACAAATGATATGCTAAATTTCTCAGTATTTTAAATTGTATCCTATGAGAAGTGGAAAGAGCAAACCTTGGTTTTCAATAGATTCTACCCAAGTGGGCAGGCAGGTCCTCCTTCAAAGCCTAGCTTGTGGCAATATTTCCATGGTGTCCTAGGTTAAGATGTGCCCAAAGTATGTATTCTATCACCATCTACATGAATTGTTGAAGTTAGGTTGGGCAGTGTTTCCCTTGCCCCCTCCCTCCAGACTATCTTCTGTTAATGGCCCATCAATGCCCTGCTGCATGACTCAGAGAACTCCCTCCAGGAGCTATCTCTGTATAATGGGCAATCAAGGACCCATTGCAGGACTCATAGAATGATATCAGCCCATTGTGAGATGCTCTGCCCAGGTGGAGGAGCCAAACATTCCCACCTGGATATAATCTGGGATTTGGGACAGCACAGGCAGCCTTACCCACTGGATTCCTGGAGGAAATCCCGGACCTTTCTGCGGGAGTGCTGCTTCAAGACCACTTCATCTGGACTGCTACCACCACCACCACCACAGGGTTTCAGGTTGTATACTGACTCTGTCAGTGATCTTTTGTACTACTGTACTACTGCATGCTTTTTTTTTTTTTTTTTTTTTTTTTTTTTTTTTTTTCCTTTCCCCTCTCCTATTAAATTGTTTTTTCTGACTTGGAGTCTCGCTGGTTTTGCCTTCAAGCCAGCACACATGGGAAGCCTTGCATAATGCTGAATCTTTCCCATAAGCCCAAACAAAAACATTAAATTCCTTCTGAAGTTCAATACACACCTCATAAAAAGAACACAGGATAGAAATGGATTTTAAACAAAAGCTAGCTAGGAAGCAGGAAGGACCTCAATTTGCCAAGTGCTGAGCCTATTTTTGTCACTTAATTTAAATTCTGCTTCTCTTTGAAGTAACATGCAAACAACATTTACAGTCTACAAATGAAATCAATTAAGAAGCTATGAGTGAGACTTGAGTTGTTTACAAAACTGAGTCTATGAATTTCTAGTGAGTTGAGTTGTCTTCTTGCAGGCTATGCTATCACTCTACTAAAAAAAAACCAAAACCAAACCAAACAACAACAACAACAAAACCCCAACAACAACAAAACCAAACCTGGACTCAAATATCTGTAAAATAATAATTAGAGAAAGAAGGGGAACCTAGATTAAATATTAGAAGACAGTTTTGATTTCCTGTTTGGATGCAGATTAATATTTATTAGTATAAGTTTAGATACTGAAAGGTCTTTTTAATCAAGGTGAGAGGCAATTTTCATTAGCTGATTTTTAAAAATGCTTAAATATGCATGAACAGATTAAATATCCAAGTCATAGCAAAATTTTAAAAAGGATAAAAAAATATATTGCTCTGTAATCCACCAAAGGAAAACCACTGCTTTCCTTTTGTGACATAAGAAAAAAAAAAAAGTTTATATATATATATAGCTATATTTTTTTTTTTTTTTTTATTAGATAGGAAGAAGAAATTATTCAGGAATAACTTATATAGTCAGCAGACTATTGCACTGGTTAGATTTATTTTCTAAGCATTATTTGTGCTTACTTGCTGCATTTCAGCCTTGTTCACAGTGAATGTACTTTCTCATTTTAATCAACAATTTTGTGGTGCTGTTGCTGACAGTACATGTCAGAGGGCTCCTAATTTATCCTTGGAGCAAAGCTATGCAAGCCACTGGCTTTGCACTAAAGAAAAATCTGACCAGTTGCTATGTGAACTTACTATAAGTTATAAAAAATAACCGGTTACAATGAAGTAAAACCTTATAGCTCAGATCTTTGTTACATGTGATGAAACTTGTCTGCTGCCATGAGAACTGAATGGCGTCATACTCCAAATGTGTTTCGACATTGTTTATCCATGTTTCGAATAACATAATGAAGATTTGGAGGTTACATATGCCCCATTAATTGATTGATAGGAGGATGATCTAGATTTCATATGTTTCACCGTAAAACTGTTACACTGCTGCTATACTCTTGGATTGGAGTGCATTATCATGTATATTGTTATAAGTCACCTCAGTACACCTTGGTAGATGTAGTTACAATGTGATACTGATTAAAGACTATACGTTTTTATATTTTCCCTGTATAAAAGGGAAGGGGAAATAATACAATAAAATTTCTGACTGCAGGATATTTGGCTGAAAGTGATAGGCTGAATTTCTCTTCTAGGAAGAAGGGATGAGTAAGTTCGTTCTAAAGTTGGGATGACATTCCTGCAGAATCCTGCCTTGTGCTCAGCTCCAGAGTTTCAAGGCTTTGAAACTTGAGTGCGTCTGAAGTGAGTTAATCAAAAATACCAGAGACAGGGGAAACTCTGCTGTCAGATCATAAAAGCATTGTAGTGGAAAGACTTACTAAGGGGAAAAATAAATAAGTAATAATAAGACTCTTCAAACTAAGGAAACGGTGAACCCCCCCCACAAACTTTGTTAGGTGGCTATCTTACAGCTTCTGCTAATGGGGCTGAAGAAGAGAGCTACAGTGTCTTAATTGCCTATTCTGTTCTGTTTTGTTCACAGGTTTTCATGGAATCTGGGCACAGTGGTTCCTGCCTCACTTTTAATTTGAACAAACAAAAATTCCTTCAGAAGCCTTCCTCTATGCGCTTGTTACCTACAGTAATAATGGACATGAATCCAGCTGCTGAAAGTAAAGTCAAAATGAAAATTCAAAGCATTACCTGACTGTTTAACTAATTGAAATAACTTTATCTTACTTTCTCATCTCATTGCCTTCCTGCTGTTGTAGCACAAGCTCTGTAGGGGGATGTGGGGGGGGAAGCATAAATGTTATAGCTGGCTCAAGAATAGAATCTCACTGATTGAAGCCCTGAACAGGTCCAGCCTGTTGGTCTGGTGAGAGCAGGGGTCACAAGTAGCTAGCAGACTCTTCCTATGAGGGTGAATAGAAGCATGGAAACTTGCTGAAAGCTGTGGTTCCCTGCCTTGGGGACCTGCCTCCTCAGTCTGGAGAGTGGTGCTGTCCAGAGTGAAGCTGCCTTACGGGGCTTTCAGAAACACTGACACTGTGACCAATGTCCGAAATTGCTTGTGTAGAGACTTGAATTCCTCATGAAAAAAATTCAGTTGGGCTTCTTTATATTTTTTCCTTTCCCTAAAGTGAAACTAAGTAGCTCAATCTTCTCTCTTGGGAGCACTTACAAAAGCATTTCTTAGAAAGGATGCTGGTGGTAGAAAGAGAATTGTTGATTCTTGGTGTCATATGTTATTCTTCTTAGAAAACAGTTGGGTGAGTTGTTTTTGTACTTCTTTTTTAAATTAACATATTCACTTTGTGTTTATTAGAGAGATCGTTGGAATTAGTATTTTTAGTCCAAAAAATAGTTTTGCATATTCATATCTTGAAGAGGAAGACAAAATTTTTTGTTTCAGTAAATGAAAGCCTTCACTAAGAATGTAGGCCTTTTTTCTGGAGAAAAAATTCTGGAAAATTTAAATCCTCAGATTAAATTAAGAAAACATCTTTCTTTACCATGTTTTTTGTTTTGTTTTGTTTTGTTTTTGTTTTTGTTTGTTTTTTTTGGTTTTTTTCCCCTCTGGTCAGCCTTAGCATATCACATTTTCTGGTGAGTCAGTAGCTCATTTGCATAACTTTTATTAGCATTTTGTTGATGGACATTTTTGTTTGCTCATTTCTCCTCATAACACCATGCTGAGTTTCTTTATGAGACCAAACAACTGTCGATGGCTAAAGGAAAGAGCCTGCTTTTTGTCCTGGCAGGGAAAATACTGCTTTACTTGCCCAGGAGCTAGTTTTAGCTCCTCTCCCGTCCACACCGGACCCAGAGTCCCTGAGGCCCCCCCCTCCCTTCCCCCATACCGGGGCTTTTTCCCCAGGGCGCAGGGACCAGAGGCAGGGACAAGCCACTGCCCAATCAGGGATAAAGTAGGAGTGGAACAGAGTTGGGTTACATTCCAGGGTGGGGGGATGGGCGTGGCCGAGCAGGGACGAACCACATGATTGGTTTCTAAGGGAAACTGGGGAAACATTACAACTCAAATGAAACAAAATATTAACCAAAGTAATACACTGTAACATGTCCCTCTTTCTTATTACACTTAGATGGAGGAAAGCTCAGTCTGTGGGAGATGCTCAGAGTTCGGACATTGAGCACCTTCAAAGTTGCAG
>JANEHK010001093.1:0-11788 GCA_025960845.1 Tachycineta bicolor | reverse complement strand
GTTTTGTTTTGTTTTTGTTTTTTTTGTTTTTTTGGGGTTTTTTTTGTCCTTTTTTCTTGGAACTGTTTAAACCTGCTCTGGACTGAAAAAAACCAGGGGAGCACTGGGGACTGCACCTGCGGCCCACTGGGGCCTGGACCTCGGCATTTTCCAGGAGCGCCGGAGGGACTGGGACTGAGGAGAGACTGAGAGAGAGCCAAGCTCCACCCACGGCAAGGACTTTCTCAATTTGCCATCTCACTCCAGAACAAGAGGTTTTATTGTTTCATATTATTCATTCTTTATACTTGTATGCACTTTGTTTGTTAAGTAAAATATTTTTTTCCACTTTTATCCAAAGAAGTTTTTTACTGGACCAGTTGGAGGGAGGGGCCATTTGGGTTTGCTTCCCAGAGGGATCCTACTCAGGGGTTTTCTCCCAAATTTGTCCCTAAACCAGGACAGAGTGATTGAGACCAAATGGATGGAGATGAAATGAGGCACAATGAAAAGGACCAAAACTTGCCAAAAGAACTCCAATTCAAATGCTGCAATCAGGCAAGAAATGGAAATAAAGGAAGAAGAGAAAATGAAATTGAAAAAATGCAAGTTTAAAATGAAAATGCAAAACATGTTTAAATCATGTGAAAAGCAAAAAGTGAATGGGATGACAAGAAGTGCAGGGAAAGAGATTGAAGCTTGCCCAATTAATCTTCCTTGAAACCTTGAAAACAGGGAACAAAGTCTAACAAATGCTCAGGAAAGGAGATATTGTGAGAAACAGTGCGAATGAAAACAACTGAGATAATGGGGAACCACAGTGATTGAGACCAAATAGACAAAGATGAAATGAAAGTTACTGAAAAGGGCCAACACGTGCCAAATGTACTCCAACCCAAATTCTGCAATTAGTCAAGAAATGGAAATAAATTATGGAGAGGAAAAAATCTAAACCATGAAAACTTAAAATGAAAAAGAGAAAACCTTGAAAGCATGTGAAAAGAAAAAAGTTAATGGTGTGAGAAAAAGTGATGGAAAAGGGATGGAATCTATCCATATTAATCTTCATTGACATTGCAAGATTGCATTCCCTTTCCGGAAAGTAAAGTGTTCCTTTTGGGAAAGGGAATGAAAACTTGAAAACAGGGAACAAAGTCTAACAAATGATGAGGAAAGGAGATATGAGGAGAAACAATGTGAATGAAAATAACTGAGAAAATTTGGATCCGGAGTGATTGCAACCAAATGGAATGAGATGAAATGAGGGGCACTGAAAAGGAGCAACACTTGCCAAACATTCGCCAATTCAAACTCTGCAATCAGGCAAGAAATGGAAATAAATGAAGGAGAGGAAAACAAATCCAAGAAATGCAAGCTTAAAATGAAAATGGGAAAATTTTGAAAGCACATGAAAAGCAAAAAGTGAACGGGATGATAGGAAGAGCAGGGTAAACAACTGAAGCTTGTCCAATTTATCTTCATGAAAATCTTGAAAACAGAGAAAAAAAAAAACCAAAAAAACAAATGCTCAGGAAAGGAGATATGGTGTGAAACAACACAAATAAATACAAAAAGGAGAAATTTTGGAACCAGAGTGATTGTGACCAAATGGACTGAGATGCAATGAAGAGCACTGAAAAGGACCAACACTCGCCAAATGAACTCCGTCATGTGCTGAAATCCGTCAATCAATGGAAATAAAAGAAGGAGATGAAAAGAAATCCAAGAAATGCAAGTTTAAAATGAAAAAGGGAAAAATTTGAAAGAACATGTAATTACAAAATCAATGTGATGACAAGAAGTGCTAGGAAAGGGACGGAGGCTTACCAAATTAATCCTAATTGAAATTGCAGTATTTCATTCCTTTCCCGAAAGGAAAGTCATTCTTCTGGGAAAAGGAGTGAAATATTGAAATCAGGGAACCAATTAGAACAAACACTGAGGAAAGGAGATATGATGAGAAACAGTGCGAATTAAATCAACTGATATCATTTGGAACTGGAGTGATTGTGGCCAAATGGACTGAGATGAAATGAGGGGCACTGAAAAGGAAAAATACTTGGCAAACATACTCCAATTCAAATGCTGTAATTAGGCAAGAAATGGAAATAAATGAAGGAGAGGTAAAGAAATGGAAGAAATGTAAACTTAAAATGAAAAAAAGGAAAAATTTTGGAAGCATGTGAAAATCACAAAGTGGATGGTATGATAAGAATTGCAGGGAAAGGGACAGAAGCTTACCCAATTAATCTTCACTGAAATGGCAAGACTTCATTCCCTTCGGAAAGTCTTCCTTTCGGGAAAGGGAATGAAATCTTGAAAACAGGGAACAAAGTCGAACAAATGCTCAGGAAAGAAGATATAATGAGAAACAGTGTGAATGAAAACAACCGAGAATATTTGGAACCAGAATGATTGAGACCAAATGGACTGAGCTGAAATGAGGGGCACTGAAAAGGACCAACTTTTGCCAAAATACTCCAATTCAAATGCTAACATCAGGCAAGAAATGAAAATAAAAGAAGGATGTTGCAGTTCCTTAAGCATGGTCTCCACACCCGGTCTAGCTCAGTCACCGTGGAGTGGAAAGGTACGGACAGCTGGCCGTGCCAGCAAACCCGATCCTGTGGGGCCTTGGATCCCACACGACCTCGGCAGCAGGCACAGGTGGTGCAAGGCAACGACGGTGGAGATAGAAATGCGGACTCTGCTGAACAGGTCACAAGATTTAATTGGAGCCCTGGTATGGGACCTCCTGACCTCCAGGTAACTGCCTAGGCAGAGACCCCCAGGCTGCTTGCCAGCAGCTTTTATCTGGGGGTGGAACCAGAAGAGGCAGTGGGTGAGCAAATCACCAGGGAAGGGTCACATGGATGAATGGTATTTTCATAAACCATACAGGAATGATGAGGAGGGAAACCTCTGGATCTGACCTATCACTTGATGCCCTTGGAAGAACTTTCTAGCTCCAGGGGAAGGCCCCAAGATGACAGGCAGACCCCAGAGGAGGGGAAGTGGGGGACTGAGATATAACGGTTGGAGGGGAGAAGACCAAGGAAAGACCATTTGGGGGAACAGACCGGGGTACATAGAATGAACCATAAATCAATAGCACATACAATAAAACCAAAAGCAAATCCCACACCACTACAGAGTTCCCCACCAGCTCTTTTAAGGTGGTCCCAAGGTTAGACCAGGCTCCCTTGGAGAAGGAGTTCCATTTACGATAATGCATAAGAAAAAGAAGCTAGCAAAAGGAGGCATGCATAAAAGCTCCGATTGGAGCTAAACGTAAAGGTGCCTGTAAAATGTCTTGTGCACAAGAACTGTGTGGGAAAATGGACTGTGTAAGTACCACAGGGTTGGGCAGGTGGGCAGCTGTATGTTTGTGTGTGTGCAGAATATCTAAAATGGGGGCTGGTAGCCCAGACCCCTGAAGCGAGTGCGCACCTCCCAGTACTGCGTTATTGGCTCTCCGCAAGTAGACTGGCTGGGAAAGGAGGCAAGAGAAAAGAGAGAATGAGTGAGGTTCCCTGGGAGGGACTGGCAGGGAGGGTCCCGGCCCGAGAACCCAGGGGAAGGTCCTTGAGGAGAAGGGATCAATCTGATCGCTGGGCAAGGTGAATAAGGAGGGAGCAATTGAGTCAAGTTCAATATTCTTTGAGAAGAAAATAGTTCGTAACTTTAGTAATAGACTAAGAGGGATTGCAAGGGGAAGTGGGTAGAAGGATATAGTCAGGGAAGACAGATGGGGAGAAAGATTGGAATTAGGTGTGAGGCAAACAGTTGTCAAAAGACAAACAGTGCAACAGAATAATAAGTGAGAGGATTGAACCGCACAATGAGGGAGGGAGACCAAGATTCTTCTGGTACTGGGGATTTCTTGATTTGTTGTGGCCAAAATCGGGTCCAAGGAAAAATAAGTCCGTAGACCCAGGGGCTGCGAATTATGAAGGAAATTCACAAGAGCCTGGTATACCTGGGAACTGTGAGGGGGGTTCTCAGAAGGGGAACATCCCTCAGGACAGTCCACTGGGGATGATGTTACGATTCTGAGATGCATGGGAATCCTGAAGAAGAAAAAATAAGCAGAAAATGATTAATTATTGTATGTTTGAATGGACAAAGGAAATGATCCGGAAAGATAACTTATATTGGCCAAAGTTTAGACCATTTGGAGATTTGATTTGCCAGGCTTTGATTTTGTATGTGAATTCAAAAGAGCCATTTAATCAGGAAGAAAGTGACTATGCTGCTCTGTGGCTTCCCAGGGCAAAGGGTGAATTTGTCACCCAAAGGCAAGGAAGCAAAGGTTATCTGTTGTATCCTTTACAAACTAGAGGTTGAGCAGCCAAAAAAGATAGACACAAACCCTTGGATCCATTAGATCACCTCCCACCCCGTTATAGGCAACCTCATCAGCCCGTTCAACCCCAAGCCCCCGAGGGTCCTCCTGTAAATGCAAACACACCCCCTATTCAGGAGTGGCCAGTAGCACATAGAACTAGAGGGGAGGGGATGGGGAGAAGTGATGATAGGGATTGGGGAGCAAAAATGGAAGATGGACTATACCTGCTTAGAAAAGTTCCAATGGTAAATCCAGAACAGAGATCTATTGGTGATGTGAGTGTTCCCCTGAAGACAGGGGATGTTAGGGAGTATAAGAAGGAGATGGGCAGGCTGCTAGAGGATCCTACTGGAGTGGCAGAGAGATTAGATCAGTTCTTGGGGCCGAATATATACACCTGGGTGGAACTGCAGTCTATTTTAGCAATCTTGTTTACCATGGAAGAAAGAGAAATGCTGAGACATTCAGGAATGAGGGTTTGGGATAGAGAATGTCAGGGGCCAGAGCAGAGGGATCAGAAATGGCCTATGCAAGATACAAGTTGGAATATTCAGAATGAAAGACACAGGCAGAACAGGAGTGATCTCTGGTGGCTGATTATCCAAGGAATCCGGGAAGCAGTGCCCAAGGGGCAGAATATAAGGAAAGCTCTAAGTGAGCACCAAGGGAAGGATGAACCCCTGGCAGACTGGTTAGAAAGACTAAGAAAAAATTTGCAGTTATATTCAGGTGTAGACCCTGATACTGCAGCAGGACATGTCCTTTTGAAAACACAATTTGTAGCTAAGGCTTGGAGGCACATCAGGAAGAAGCTGGAAAAAGTCGAAAATTGGCAGGATAGGGGGCTTCAGGAATTGTTAAGAGAAGCACAGAAAGTGTATGTGAGAAGAGATGAGGAAAGACAAAAACACAGATTTTAATGGCAGTAGTCAAGGAAACACAGACACCATGAATACAGAGAATTGCTCAGGAAAGAACAAAGAACAGAAAAAGGCAGGTCCCACCTCTGGGGATACGAGACTTACCTGTTTTTCCTGTCACCAGAAAGGACACTTACAAACTTCTTGTCCTACCTCCAGGGGTACAGGACCCACTTGTTTTTATTGCCACAAAAAGGGACATCTACAAAAATTCTGTAGATAGAGGCAGCGAGATGAGAAAATGTTTCAAGAAGACTAGGGGGGGTCAGGGGCTCTATTTAATGAGGACTGAAGACCTAGAAGAGCCCTTGATAGAACTGAAAATAGGTCCTCAAAAGAAGAAATCACATTTTTGGTGGACACAGAAGCTACTAGGTCAACAGTAAGAAAACTACCACAAGGATATGAAGTACGTTGTGAACGTGTCCCAGGAATTGGGGTTAAAGGAGAAGTTTTTCAAGTTCCTGTAATTAAAAATGTGCAGAATGAATTGAATAAGAAATTTGGACTGAATGATTTGGTATTAATACCAAAGGCTGATAATAATTTATAAGGAAGGGACTTAATAATAGCCTGGGGGATTAAAATAATACCCTATGAAGGAAAACCTAAAATCCGTTCTTTACCTGAAGAAGATAATTTCGAGATTAGCGACAGTGTGTGGTATACTGGTGAAGTAGGAAAATTAAACATTCAGCCCATTAGCGTTGAAATACAGAACCCAGAAATCCCCACTAGAGTAAAACAAAATCCGATATCACTGGAAGGTCGGAAGGGATTGAAACCGGTGGTTGAGAATTGAGTACCTCAGGGGGTGTTGGAGTCCTGTGTGTCACCACATAATACCCCCATCCTGCCGGTAAAGAAGCCTGATGGTAGCTACCGACTAGTGCAGGATCTCAGAGCGGTAAATCAAAGAACCATTACCCGCTTTCCAGGAGTAGCTAAGCCAGATACCTCCCAATTACATTTGGTACAGTGTCGTGGATCTAAAGGATGCCTTTTGAACTTGCCCTGTGGGTGAGGGCAGTAGGGATTGCCTTTGAGTAGGAGAACCCAGACACAGGTAGGAGAGAGCAATTAAGGTGAACGGTGCTACCGCAAGGTTTTACAGAGGCACTGAATTTTTTTGGGAGTGCGTTAGAAAATCTTTGGAAGTCCTTTGAGTTACCCAAAGGAATTAGGCTGCTACAGTATGTAGATGATTTGCTAGTAGCAGGAGAAACTGAAGAGGAAACTAGAAAGGGTACTATTAAGCTTCTAAATTTTCTGTGAGAAAACGGGCTGAAGATATCAAAGTCAAAATTGCAGTTTGTAGAGTCAGAAGTGTGATATTTAGGTCACTGGATTAGTAAGCAAAATCTAGACCCAGAAAGTGTTCCAAGAGTATTGAACATTGTCACCGCGACGCAAAAAGCAATCACGCAGACATAAATCATTCGAAAGCAGAGAACCCTCTGATTCCAGCTCACTACCGTGAGAACGCAGAGAGCAGGAAAAAAGAAGGGCCTCCTTGTTTATTCTTTAATTTTTATACATTTGTGGATCTGGCAGAAGATTGGCTTTTTGGGTTTCCACCCCTCATCCTCAGTGGCCAGACCCACTGTCCGTTACAGTTGTTTTTCAGGTTAGAAATATGCAAACAATAGATAAAGAATGAGAAACAAAGGGTTTGTTTATGTTACATCTGTGGGAAAGGTAGAAAACTGCTCCTAATATTGTACAGTAACGAAAAGATCTGACTCCATTATGAATTTCAAGAAGGCTAATAAGAAAGCTCAGAAAAACCAGGGTAACGTCTCACCCTTTTAACTTTAAAAAAAGAAAAACAGAAAAAGAAAAATGAACAATTTTACAAAGGGAATATATACAAATTCAATCACTGTCTGTGGAGGAATCATCAGAGTGATCACTTGAGGATTCATCCACTTGGTGACTTTCAAGTTGATCACGGCTTCCACCTTGTCTGTCAGCTGAATTCTGCCTCTGTGGTCGCAGGTCAGGACGGACACAATTTGAAGGTAGCCAGCGTGTCCCAGTGTCCATGGACACACACGCATACCCTCGCCGCATAGCGATTAGGTCATAAGGTCCTTCCCATTGCTTGGTGACTAAATTTCGGACCCGTACCTTCGCTTGAGGCTGTTGCTCACCGTCCGAAGCCTGCAACGAGAGATGATGGTTCAAAATGACAGGATTATTTGAGTTCTGCGGCACCGTAAGGTGATTGATGGTGTACAAAGCCTTTGCCAACCGACTGTGTGGGGTTTCACCCTGCATTCCCCGTTTCTGCTTCTGAAGAACACGTTTGAGTGTACCATGATTGCGTTCTACAATCGCCTGTCCCGTCGGAGAATGAGGGATGCCAAAGTTATGTGACACACCCCATGACTGTAGGAACTGCCGTACCTGCTGCGAGGCATAAGCAGGACCATTGTCGGTTTTCACAGCAGAAGGTATGCCAAGAACAGCAAAGGCCTGCCTCCAGTGGGCAATGACATCTCGGGCTTTCTCTCCTGTGTGAGCAGAAGCCCACATCGCAGAGGAGAACGTGTCCACTGTGACATGCACATACTTGAGCCGGCCAAACTCAGCGACCTGGGTAACATCGGTCTGCCAAAGCTCCAAGGCTTTAAGGCCTCTGGGGTTAACCCCTGCCGGCAATGGCACACCAAGGGCATGACAGTCGTCACACGACTCGACAATTTCATGAGCCTCAGTGCCCGTCAATTGGAACTGCTTCTGCAGCGTATGCGCATTTTGGTGGAAAAACCCAAGCGATGCCTTGGCCTGCGCGAGCACGTCAGGCTGAGGGGCTACCCACGCTGGGTTAGCCAACTTGTCAGCCCTTGCGTTACCTTCCGCTACAAATCCTGGCAAATTAGTATGACTCCGTACATGCAGAACATAATATGGATGAACTCTGGCCTGAATTGCACACCACAGGGCCTTCAGTAAATTAAACAAGGCAGGGTTACTGACCTCCTTCAAAACTGAATAACCCAATCGCTGCGCAATGTCGGCGACATAGGCTGAATCCGTGATCAAATTGAAAGGTTCCTGGGAAAATTTCTCAAATGCCATGACAGCAGCCTTTAATTCAACCAGTTGGGCTGACCCATCCTCATGGCCTTCCAAAACCTGCCACTCAGATCCATCCTGCCAGGTAACAATGGCTTTTCCTGTTTTGCCCGACCCGTCAGTGAAGACGGTGGGACCTTGCACTGGCTCTTGGCTATTTTTGGGTCGTAGAGAAAATTGAGTATTTTTGGCCACTTGCAATAGCTTGTGGCTAGGCAGATGATAAGTAATCTGCCCTGAAAAACCCTCGAGAGCACTTTGCAGCGAAACATTGTTCGCATAGCTCCAATCAAATTCCTCCCTCTGAACCGGGAGTATGATTTTTGAGGGATCTGCACCCATCAATTGCAAACAGCGTTGCCGGCACTTGATTATCAAGCGCGCAATCAATTCAAACAGCGCCGTCGCCGTCTTATGCGGCTGATGAGGCAGGAAGACCCATTCCAAGATGTGCAGAGGATCAGTCCAATCATCATTCCATTGGCCGATGATACCTGTAGGATGTAAATCAGGAGTGGTAATGAACACAGTGACATCAATGGAAGGTTCAATGCGGTACACTTGGCAAGCCGAAACAGCTTGCTGAACCTCCCCCAGCACTTTTCGTGCCTCATTGGTTAATTCACGAGGTGACTTTAAATCAGTGTCCCCTTTCAACAATTCAAACAAGGGAGACAGTTGTGCTGTGGTCAGTCCCAAGTAAGGATGTAACCAAGTGATAACACCTACCAGCTTCTGAGCATCATTCAGTGTCTTCACCGATTGCACAAATTGCACCTCCTGGTGACGGATTGTCCGTTCCAGAATTTTGACCCACAAATATTTCCAGGGAGGTTGTTTTTGTACCTTTTCTGGAGCTATCTGCAGTCCATGTGAATGCAGAGCATTCAACAACTGAGGCTGTATCCTCAGCAGCTCATCCTGGGTGGGCACAGCCACCAAAATGTCGTCCATATAACGATAGACGTGAGCTTCAGGAAACTGCTTGCGAACTCCAGACAAGGCACGGGCTACATACCATTGGCACAACATTGGTGAATTCCGCATTCCTTGAGGAAGAACTCTCCATTGATACCGCTGTGCGGGCTCTGCACTGTTTATTGTTGGTACCGTGAAGGCAAATTTTGGTCTGTCATCGGGATGCAGAGGGATCGTAAAAAAACAATCCTTCAGATCCACAATGAGGACCGGCCAGTCTGCAGGAAGCATGGTAGGCGATGGCATACCAGCCTGCAATGTTCCCATGCCTTCCATCACGGCATTGATCTTTCGGAGGTCTTGTAGCAACCTCCATTTCCCAGACTTCTTTTTGATACAAAAGACAGGAGTGTTCCAGGGACTGGTAGATGGTTCCAATTACCCCTGATCCAACTGTTCCTGTACGAGTTCACGAAGGGCGACTAGCTTGTCATGAGGGAGGGGCCACTGGTTCTCCCAGATGGGTCTGTCCACCAACCACCATAAGGGAGGCGTGGGACACTCTGTGCCCTTCATCACGGTGGCCCCAATAAAAAATTAATTCCCAATTGCACCCCCCACGCGGCCAAAACATCCCTCCCCCAGAGGTTCTGAGGAATCTCAGTAACACGAGGCCAGGTTATAGCTGTCTGTCCCTCTGGGTTTGTGATGGCCACGGGATTCTGGCTCACATAGCATTGCTTCGTTCCTCCGAAGCCCGCAATCGGTGTCTTTGCCAGGCTCAAAGGCCACTGCGGGGGCCAAGCATCCAGGGAGAGAATGCTTACGTCAGCCCCTGTATCTAGGAGGCCACAAAGCTCAACCTCCAATGGCGTGGCACCAACCATGGACATGGAACACAGCGTCTCAGGATGGTCTTTGGTCAGGACAGCAGTCCAGCGCACTTGAGGTGGCCCTGTAAAGCCGAAGCCACTGTCTCCTCGCGATCGGTCCTCGGTTCTGTGAACAGAAAACTTAAAAGGAACAAGTTGAGCAATTTGTGGGCCTTTTGGAATAGTCAGAGGGGGGGTGGGTGTGGAGACCATTACGTGAATCTGTGCCGAAAAATCCGCATCCATCAGCTCTGTCAAAGCCTGCCAAACCAAGGGTTGATAGGTGTTATGAGTAGCACCCTGAAGGACAGGAAAGGCCTGAAGACCCTCAGCTGAAGCAGTAGCACCCGCCTTATCCTGCCCTGTAGACCCCACAGGGTCAGATGCAGGCAGTGCACGTCCTGCACCAGCACTCAATCCTTCAACCTTAGCCTTTACTTTGTCCCAGGACTGGCTGCCGTCTCTCCGCCCTACAGTCACCTGACAAGGGGGGAACGTCCAAGCTGTTGTCAAAGAGCCAACAGCGCGGGAACTTTTGCTCTTATCAAAGACCGGCCGCATTCCAGCCGTGTCCCCGCTCACGCTGAGCTTAACCACCTCACCGCTTGTAGCCGCCGCCGTAGTGCTCGCAGCGGGAAGCGGGGGCGGGGTCGGGCTAGCCGCTGGTGTCGGGCTCGCCGCATCTGCAGCGGAGCTGGAGCCCGCACCGGCCGCCTCATAGCCTCTTCCCGCCCCGCGAGCATCGCCAGCAGCCCATAGGGCTGGCGTGGGAGGCGGAGTGTCCGGAACCCCCCCCGATAAGGGGACCTGCAGGGGCGCGGGAGTCCGCGGCCCTCCCCACTCCGGAGCGGGGCGAAGTGGTCAGCTTGCTCATGGGGGCGGCGCCCGCCGGGAGGCTGGCCAGGGCCCTGCGTCCGGCATCGTCCCGCGGCGGCGCGGGGGCGGACGGGACCGGCGGGACTGGTGGAGCCCCGCTCTGGCCGCCTTGTGGTGCGGGGACCGGCGGAGCCAGCAGAGCCCCGCTCTGGCCACTTTGCAGTGCGGGGACCAACGGAGCAGGCCCCGCCCCGCCCCTCCTCTGCCCGAGACCAGCGCCGGAACGCAAAGGGGGGGAACCCCCCCGCGCAGGGATGGGGCCGCTAGTCTGTGAGCTGGGGGGGTTCGACTTAAACACAGCTTTCTCAAATAATTTCCACTGCAAATATACACTTGCGAGTTCTTCATTACATTCTATATCAAAGGAGTCCAGCATACAGTCCCTCAGGGCATACCACTCTCATCGATTTAGTATAGATCCCAGAGTGGGAAAGAACCCATGCTGCCAGTCCCATGCGAATAGACTTTGAAGCCCCTCTTGGGATATATGAGCATCCTTCCGCTCCAAGATATCCTCCCAAAGTTCCCAGACTAAGGAATCCTTCATGGTAAACACAAACCAGGTAAAGAGGGGAAAGAAAACCTCACCAAAACGCTCTGCACATGGGGTCACCAGATGTCACGGAGACACACAAAGTAATCACACAGACATAAATCATTCAAAAGCAGAGAACCCTCTGATTCCAGCTCACCGCCTCGAGAACCAAGAGAGCAGGAACAAGAAGGGCCTCCTTGTTTATTCTTTACTTTTTATACATTTGTGGATCTGGCAGAAGATTGGCTTTTTGGGTTTC
>JANEHK010001090.1:0-12816 GCA_025960845.1 Tachycineta bicolor | reverse complement strand
GTAGTGCTGCCATCCTGTGGACACAGAGCGGTACTGCAGCTCCCCCCCGTGCCGATCCCACCGCGAGTGGGAGCCCCTGGCTGTGATCTCAATGTAGTGCTGCCATCCTGTGGATACAGAACGGTACTGCAGCTCCTCCCGTGCCCGTCCCTGCCGCGCGTGGGAGACCCAGACTGTGAGTGTGGTGCAGTGCTGCCACCCGGTGGATACAGAGTGGTACTGCAGCTCCCCCCGTGTCTGACACTGCTGTGTGTGTGAGACCCGGACTGTGAGCCCAGTGCAGTGCTGCCGCCCCTGTGGACACAGAGCGGTACTGCAGCTCCCAGCGTGTCTGACCACTCTGTGCGTGGGAGATCTGGGCTGTAAGCGCGGTGCAGTGCTGCCGCCCTGTGGATACAGAACAGTTCTGCAGCTCCCCCCGTGTCTGACACCACTGTGTGTGTGTGAGACCTGGACTGTAAGCGTGGTGCAGTGCTGCCGCCCTGTGGATACAGAGCGGTACTGCAGCTCCCCCCATGTCCGACCACACTTTGCGTGGGAGATCCAGGCTGTAAGCCCAGTGCAGTACTGCCACCCTGTGGACACAGAGCAGTACTGCAGCTCCCCTCGTGCCCGTCCCTGCCGCGCATGGGAGACCCGGACTGTGAGCACGGGGCAGTGCTGCCGCCCTGTGGACACAGAGCTGAACTGCAGCTCCCGCCGTGTTCGACCACAATGTGCGTGGGAGTTCCAGGCTGTAAGGGCGGTGCAGTGCTGTTGCCCTGTGGATACAGAGCTGTACTGCAGCTCCCGCCGTGTCTGACCACACTTTGCGTGGGAGATCCAGGCTGTAAGCGCAGTGCAGTGCTGCCGCCCTGTGGCTACAGAGCGGTACTGCAGCTCCCCTCATGCCCGTCCCCGCCACTTGTGGGAGACCCTGGCTGTAAGCGTGGTGCAGGGCTGCTGCCCTGTGGACACAGAGCAGTACTGCAGCTCCCGCTGTGTCCAACCCCGCTGCCCGTGGGAGTCCTGGGCTGTGAGTGTGGGGCAGTGCTGCCGCCCTGTGGATACAGCACGGTACTGCAGCTCCCCCCATGCCCGTGCCTGCCACGCGTGGGAGACCCAGACTGTGAGCTCGGGGCAGTGCTGCCGCCCTGTGGACACACAGCGATACTGCAGATCTCCCCCATGTCCTACTCTGCCATGCATAGGAGCCCCGGACTGTGAGCTTGGGGGCCATGCTGCCACTGGACCTTCCAAAATGGTGACAAAAAAGGGTGGGAAAAGGGCAAGGACCCTGGGTGCGTCTAGCCGGCTGCCTGCACGCGACCCCAACCACGATTCCACCTGGGCATGATTTTCCACAGCGTTTCGATGTGCGCGGGCATGGGCTGGGGGCTCAGTGGTGTCACGGGCAAGTTTTGGCAGTCAGGTGCCTAAAAGGATGAGCGGGGGGGAGGCTTGGGGGGGGGGGGGGGGGAGCTGGGGGGGCGCACCCCCAAAAGGGGGGCGGCGCAAAACAACTCACCTTCCAAAGATGGCGGCAAAAAGGGTGGGGAAAATCAAGGACCCAAGGTGCGTCTAGCCGGCTGCCTGTGTGCTACCCTGACTACAGCGCCGCCCAGGTGCAGTTTTCTGTGCTATTTCCAGGTGTGCAGACACAGGCTGTGGGCTCAGTTGCATCACAGGTGGATTCAGGCAGTTTGATTTAGTCAGGCGCCTGTGAGAGGTGCCAGAGGGGGCCTTAGGGGTGCCACTCCCAAGATGGCGGCTCAGTGCGACATGCCTGACCTTCCAAAGATGGTGGCAAAAAGGGCAGGAAAAACCAAGGACCCTGAGTGCGTCTAGCTGCCTGCCAGCGCGCTACCCTGACCATGGCGCCGTGCCCACGGTGGTCGCGGCTCCGGAGCTGCTCTGCTGCACGGAATACCGGTCCTCAGTGATCTCAAAGTCTCCTTGCTTGACCAAAGCATGCTTTGGAAGTTCTTCAGCGCTGTTTCTCATAAATTAAGGTAAATTCCCAAGCATCCCTCAAGTCCTTTCCCACTATGAATTAACACACAAAGAAAAAGCCTTTTTCCATATTCTCCATTCACCATGTGGCTGTTCATCACCCACTCAACAAATCTTTCCGTGATACAAGCTTTACCAAGATCTTACAAATATTTCTAGGAGATGAGGTCTTCTGTCTTCCAATAGTAAGATAGTATTTACAGATGAAAAATTCTGCAAAGGAAGATAAAACACAAAGGTCAGTGGAAACCTAAGTGTCACTGGGGTAGGTGCAGGGACACACCGTGAGCTTAGCAGCAAGAAAGATGAAGGGAATGACTCTCTGAGGCCCCGCTCAACTTCCTTCTCTCTTATTTAAACACAGCTGCCAAAAACCAGCTAAGGGTCAAAAAATGAAGCCAAGGAGCAAATTTAAGGCACAGAGGTCACCTTGAACATCATAGTATCAATAGGACAGCATATATATATAGAGAGAGCAATGAACTAGAAACTGGGAAGTGTCATTCAGCGGTATTTTTCTCCTGACGTGATCAAGTGAGCAAAAATGTTATCAAAATGAAAAAAAAATGCCAGGATTTTCAAAGTCCTTTTCCTTAGTAAATGCCTGCAAATGCATCTTCCATAGGTGAAAAATAACTGAAGCTGAACAATTTTTTCAGCTTTCTATGAGTATTTTTGAGCACTAACCTCACCAGAGGAGCCGTTTTCCGCCTGGAACCATCCAGCTCTTTGAATTAAGTTGAAGAGGGTTTAACATAGAGGTTCTATTTCCAAAAATAGCCATATGATCAGCCACCAAAGTTTACTACCATTTCTTTTTGTTCCAGGCATCGTGACTCCCCACAGAGAAGGGATCAGTCTAGCTATTACAAATTTGACTAAAGATTTCGAATGACCCAGTAAGAACTCTAACAAGGCATGAATGAGATGCTACTGTGGAAAACATGAAGCAAGAAAAGTCATGTATTAAACATATAGAAATCTGAAAGGGCAACAGGAAGCTTTAACATCTGTACTCCAAAACCAACACATTTTCATAAAATGCTAGCAGAATTTTTAAGAAAAACACCCGAGAAACAAGACCATTCATTTGAACTTAACGTGAATTTATAGCTATAAATAACTTTTTCTTTTCCAGCAAAAGACTCTAGGTAGGAGGAAATAAAAGAGCCTCTTACCAGAGAACAGGTTACTCACATTTTTGGATTAAAACACCACATCTTTTATGCGGAATGTACGGAAAGGAAAGAAAGATACCCAGCGTTCCTGCAACGCAACTTCCAGCAACTAGGCCACCAATTCACACCCCACTGATATACACATTCATAAATATACTACCCAAGAACTTTAAAATTACAACTAGAGGTATTAGAAAACTTGTGATTTCTTCCCACAGTAACACAGCTGGAGTTCATTTTCTTAACTCCTCCCCACTTCAGCTACCCTACAGTAAATTTATGTAATTTCATTATGACCTTGTAATCAGAATGACACTGTTTTAACGACTGACATATTTTCACAGTGGAGAAGAAATTTATATATGAGAAAAATGAAGTGCCAACTTAACCTTTGAATTTCAAGAAAATGCAGCATAATGGATAGATTCTAGGGAACCGTTTTTGAAATCCTAATTCTGACTAGTTCATTCAATGTTAAGCCCTCTCCCACCATTATGGGTCACGTACATATAAAATTACATACACACGTATGTACACACGTGAGCATATATACAGTTTATAACTTACATCATTGCAGTACTTCATTAAATACTACCCTAATACTTTGCCATCTTCAGATTCTAAGAGGAAAAAAGGCTCCATTTCCATCTGGAAGTAAACACAGTATTCATATAACACTTCCTTTCCTGTTACAATGAAACATTAATTAATAAGGTGGTAAAAAGACATCCTATCACCGGTCTGACGTATATCTATTCAGAAGCTGCTTTATATTAGCTTATAACTTTCAAGTCCGGCTGAGAAAGCATATTTTCCAAACTAGATCAATTTTTTTTTTTACTTGGAAATGGAAAGGATTAGAGCTCTGCAATATAAGCTGATAAACTAAAGGATAGGCTATGTATACTTACAAGCTCCACAGATCCATAATTCTTTCTGCTAAACTCTCCGCCTCTGCAACCCAGATCTTCAGAGAAAGAGCTGGAATAGAAACGCTTCGTCAGCGTTCACAAGTCAACCAGCCTTACGTTTCCCGCAACGCTATACCCCGCCGTTAAAAAAAAATGTCATTTCTGCCGAGCAACGTTTACAGCATATAAACTCATCGCTGCAGGGAACACTTCTCACAGCACGCACAGCTTCTAGCAGCCATCGCAGTCCGGCTTCCACGTTACTCCCAAAGGAAATGTCCGTGTCCTGACCGGAAGCAAAAGCTACGGTTAAATTAAGTACTTAGGCACGACGCAATCAGAGTTCCAAAGCAGGTGTTGGCTCATAACTGTGTTCAAAATGTGAACTTAATGCTTTAAAGAGGACAACTGCACTATACAGCTCGGTAAGACCACACTTAGGTTGCTACTGATTTTTTCTGGTTTTTTCAACCCCCACACAATGAGAAATGAAACCAGTACTTTAAGAGCATAAGGAAACAACAGCATTTCAGAGGTTTCTCTCCACCACCTTAACAAAGATAGCAAACAAAAGTAATCCTAGAACACAAAGTTCAACATCCACCTGCACTATCGACCTCACACCATCGTATCGCATTACACATCAACCCTCCACAAGCTACATTCCAATAATTTGAAGACACAGACCGTCTTACCACAAACCACACCCTTCGGTATCAAAAGCATTTTTCTGACAGCACTCTCAATAACTAAAAAACCAGGAGTATATCTGAGCTAATGACTAAAACAAGACTGCTTTTCTATCAATATTCTCATTCGTGTCCCAACTCAAACTACCTAAAACATACCTAACCTTTGAAAACTCTAGCAGTCCTTTCAATAATCAGAATTATACCCAAGAGCTAATCTCTGCTTCTTCTCAACCTAACTACTTTATATGACATGTCACCTGCTTCGTCATTAAAACAGAATCTCACACCAACATAAATGCCACACAGACAACCTGATAAAAATTAGGCATCCTAGCTTCAGTTTAGGCACAGGTAAGATTTACATTATCACGCTATTTGCGTAAGCACATATACTCTCTAAGGAATTCTTGCCTGCATACCTCTTTGGCTCTCCATTCCCGGTTAGCAACAAGATTTGTACTCCGCTCTCTGATATATCACATCTGCTAATTTAAAAAATACACTGTAATTAAAATCAAATGTTCATCTTAATCTTCTTCATTGAATTACATCCTTCCTTAGTCCTGATCTATATAAGAAAGACAGCTGCTCCAGTTATGACAATTTTAGAGTAGTTTTCATCCGATTAAGATGAACTGCCAGCACTGAAGAGGTTAGATCACTGGTGCTTCAAATTAGCTGGGCTCAATAATTTAAAATTTACTTACATTACAAAGTATTTAAATATAGATGCACCTTTATCCACATGAATATACCTAACCTGATTACATGCATTTGTACAGCATCTACACAGTATACTCCACCTCTCTTTCCCATTTGCCTGGAAAGACAGGTGCAGTTGTGAAAAATGAGCAGTAATGCCAAAGAGGAGAGAGGACTAGCTTCCTCCCGTTTCAACAGAAACTCCTACAAAACAGTCCTGAAAGTTGAACAAAGAAGCACAACTAAATGCAACTTCTAATCTAAACGCCTCCGTTTTTAGGATCCGAGCGTGGAATCACAAGGTTTGTCTTTCAGAAGCTCGACACTTTACTCGGGGGTCGGGAGGGTAGTGGCAGAAGGGGGTGAGTTTGCAGATGGCACTCGCGTGATGAGAAAGATACAGCCCGCATGGCCCTCGGGCTTGCTATTCTCCTGATCATCTAGATGCTGTCAGTATGGGTCAATCTGTTTTCCTTTAAGAAAGAGTCACGAGCTTATTTTGTATTTATTTTGTATTTTTAACTTTTAATATTTAACTTTATTAATATTTAATTTTATTCACATTTTCTTTAAATATTTTACTTTTAATATTTATTTATTTATTTCACGTTTTCTTTATTCCTTTTTTTATTTTTTCCCCTTTCTCTTTCTTACCCCAAGTATGTGGAAGTTTGGCTGTTGGCAACAAAGTTAAAAAGTGACATCCATGTCCACTGGCTGTCTGTATATACTTGAGAGTGCAGTTAGCAAAACCTCTGTATTTCCTGCTAAAATAAAAAACCTGAAAGGAGAAAGCTGTAAACACTGTGGTGCCATTTTCTTCCTTTTAACCCCCTAAATAGTTCCTGTTCTACCCCTTTACAGTATTACCAGCAGTAACTCGATATTGAGGTGTGTTTCAGAGGTAGCAATAAAACAAAGTAGACATTTTATCTTTTAAATTCTCCGAACCTCATTGTTTGTTAACAAAAACCCAAGAGAAACAAACCAAAAAAGACAAAAAGAAAACAAAAACCCCAAACAACAACAAAAAAACCCCCATACACAATGAGAAAATATATCAATATTATTTTATCAAAAATTAAATTTTTACCCCTTAGAAAACCAGGCTAATTTAATTCTACTTAAGTGCCGTTCTGATATGTTAGGTTAACAAATTCATATACTTTAAAGTTAAGAGAATAGTTTTAAAAAGATTTCAGGAATAAAAAAAGGGAGCATCGAACATACAAGAAGGTTTGTTTGACATCGCCTCATCTCTGTCCTTCTTTCTTTTCCTGGAAAACCTTTGGATTCCACAGATTCTCCGAGAGATCTGCTGGGACTGCAGAAAGGTTTGCTCTGTCAGAGAGCCAGGAGGATTTACAGCACAGCCATTGCCATTCCACGAGGGTGAGGAGGCAGTGTTGGACATACTCTTTGTCATGGGATGGGACAAGGGAGTCCAGAGAGTCTTTGTGGTCCCTTCCAAGCCAAACCACCCCCACGATCCCACGATCTGATCAGCACCTATCCCAATTCCGTTCCAGAAACGCCAATCCCATTCTGTCCATTAATCCACAATTTCCCTGAGACAGAAGCGGAGGAGGAACCCATCAGGCCCTTACACCCCTGCAGCCCGGCCAGACAAGTGCTCCAGGCTGGAATCACCACCATTTACAACCCTGAAAACCCACCATCCTACGCACCACAGCAGCCGGAGCCATTTTTTGCCATCATCTTTGGAAGACCAAGCACCTCGAGCCTGGTCGCCATCTTGGGAGTGGCATCACGTGACTTCCGCCCTTACCGGTCGCCATCTTTATTAAGGGTGAAGTCACTTCCTGTCCGGCCACCATCTTTTTTTGTGGCACACATAAGGCCCCCATAGGCTCCTTTCAGAGCCACCTGACTAAAATCGACTCCCTGAACATGCCCACGGCGAGTCCGAGCCCACAGCCCATGTCCACACACCTGGAAGCGCCACAGAAAATTCCGCCCATGCAGCACCGTAGTCAGGATAGCCCGCAGGCAGTCAACTTGACGAACCTTGGGGGTCCTTGATTTTCCCGCCCTTTTTGCCACCATCTTTGGAAGGTCAAGTACCTTGAGCCTGGTCGCCATCTTGGGAGTGGCATCATATGACTTCCACCCTTACTGGTTGCCATCTTTATTAAGGGTGAAGTCACTTCCTGTCCGGCCGCCATCTTTTTTTCTGGCACACATAAGGCCCCCATGGGCTCCTTTCAGAGCCGCCTGACTAAAATCGACTCCCTGAACATGCCCACGGCGCGTCTGAGCCCACAGCCCGTGTCCGCACACCTGAAAGAGCCACAAGCAATTGCATCCAGGTGGCGCCATAGTCAGGATAGCCCACAGGCAGTCAACTAGACGAACCTTGGGGGCCTGGATTTTTCCCATCCTTTTTTGCCGCCATCTTTGGACGGTCAGGTACTCTGCAACCAGTCGCCATCTTGAGAGTGGTACAACCACTAAGGCCCCCTGGCTCATCGTTTAGGTGCCTAACTAGATTGACTGCCGAAACCTGCCCTCAACACTGCTGAGCCCCCACCCCGTGCTCACGTGCCTCGAAACGCCCAGGAAAATCACACCTAGGCGGCATCCCTCTAGGTGGTCGCGGTCGTGAGCAGGCGGCCGGCTAGACACACCCGGGGTCCTCGCCTTTTTCCCGCCATCTTTGGAAGGTTGAGCGGCACTGCCCCCAGACTCACAGTCGGGGGCTCCCATGCACGGCGGGGTCAGGCACGGGGAAAGCTGCAGTACCTCTCTATATCCACAGGATGGCAGCACTGCACTGCGCTCACAGCCCGGTTCGCCTAGACGTGGTGGGGATGGGCACGGGGGGAGCTGCAGTACCGCTCGGTATCCACAGGATGGCAGCACTACCTTGAGATCACAGCCCGGGGCTCCCACTCGCGGCGGGGTCGGGCGCGGGGGGTGCTGCAGTACCGCTCTGTGTCCACAGGATGGCAGCACTACATTGAGATCACAGCCCAGGCTCGGGGACAGGCAGAGAACAGAGGCAAAAGAGAACGGGCCCAAAAATCCCCGCCCAAAATTCCTCTAAAAGAAACGCCCCAAAAGAGCCCCAAGCGCAACTCCCAGAACCCTGCCACTCACCAAATTCAAACCAAAAATGCCTTGAGTGTAGGCTATATATCAATTTTTAGTATTTATTATATTTATGTTTATCATTACCATTTCTGATTTATATCTGTATCTATGTATATTAGATATATAATACAGAGAGCATGACATAATACAGATGGTACTTATTTATATTGCTGATATTATTGTTTGTATTTTACATTTCTATTTTTATTATTTATACTTTCTTATTTTTATATTGATTTTTTTAAATTTGTGCTTGTTTATATTTTAAATGATATTTTAAACTATACAAATTCATTAACCTAACACATCAGAACAACAATTAATTAGAATTAAATTACCCTGCTTTTCTAAAGGGTTAATATTTCATTCTCATTAAAATAATATTAGCATATTTTTTCTTTCTTTCTGTGTTTTTTTTGGGGGGGGTGTTGCCTTGTTTTGGATTTCTTTGTTACTAAAGAATGAGGTCTGGAGAGCTACAGAATAAAAAATCTACTTTCTTTTATTGCTGCCTCTGAAATACCCCCTGACATCAAGTGACTGCTGCTAACACCTGTACGTGGGTAGAATGAGACTGTTAGGGGGTGAAAAGGAAAAAACGGCACCGTGGCGTTTGCAGCTTTCTCCCTTCGGGTTCCTCAAGGAAGCAGAAAGTACAGAGGTTTTGCTCTCACTCAATTATATCCAGGCCTTCAGTGGGTGGCCAGGCTGTCATTTTCCAACTTCTTTGTTGCCAACAGCCAAACTTCCACATACTCTGGGTGAGAAAGGATAAGGGGGGAAGAAAAAAAAAAAAAAAAAAAAGAAAACATGAAAAAATATAAAATAAAAGTAATAAAAAAGTTTAAAAATAAATAAAATAAATAAAATTATATATTAAAAATATAAAATATCATGAAAATAAAAATTAATATTTTAAAAATTAAAAGTAATTAAAAAGTAAAAGAAAATAAAATAAAAACAAAAGTAAAAATAAATAAATTAAAATAAAATATAAAGAGAAAAGAAATTAAATAGAAAGCTTTTTAAAAATTCAAAACAAAAAATTCCATGAAAAAGTAAAACTCAAGAAATTAAAATAGACTGCAAAAAATTACAAAAGTAAAAAAAAAATTAATTAAAAAAAATTAAAAATGAATACATTGCTCCTCTCCTGCCACCGCCTAACACAGCTCCGGGAGTATCCTGCACTATGCAGGGATGGGGAAAACAAATCCAGTGCCTCCCAGACAAGAAGGTTTTGAGACAATTCCCACTTTTGCTTGCAAACAAATTCTCTTTTAGCGGGAAACTCACTTCGGATGAACATCCAAATGTGCCAAGGCAGGAAAGAACCTCCCCCTTGTGTCCAAGGAACAGCAGTTAGGCCAGGATTTAAGTTTTCATGGGACTGATGTCATTAAAAATGCAGTAGATTGAACTTTACAGAGAGATTCATGACAGCAATCAAACACACAGCAAGTTTTCCTGGGAATTTACAGTATTCTGCAGATACGGTGCTCCACAATGCCGATTTACCGACACTCTTTTGGAAAATTTCCTTGGCAGTGTGCCCTAAGATGTACAAAAATTCCAACTGGGATGGAAAATCGGCATTTGCAATAAATATTCCCTCACTAAAATCAGAGAGAGGAAAACCGTGAAATAAAAGGAAGGAATAACACCCAAATCCCAGCTTGCCTGGAAAACAAACTTGGGAATTTCCAATATTCTAACAATTTCTAACATTCCAAAAACTTTTGCAACAGTCAGGAAGTTGGTGGAAGTTCATGGAAGGATGATTTAAAATCTGCCTCCTCTGCTCTGATTTTAGAGGGAAGTGAGAATAAACATGTCAGGTTACACTTCTCCAAGAATTATCTGTGTTTTGTGGGAGTAGCAATCCAAAGAAACTCCAGTCTTACCTGGATTTGACATCTCAAACTCTCGGCAGAGCGGGGAAGTTTCAGTGGAACGGGAGAGCCACAATCGCTGGAAGAACAAAATTCAATGGGGCAGAAGTCAGGAACTTTATTTACAAATCCATGCAGGAGGTGGAGGAAGAAGGACACCAGGAACACGCTCCAGCTGAAGGCAAGGATTTATTGGAAAAGGCAGGAAATCAAACGGATGCTCCAGCAATTATCCAGGAGTCAGAGAGGAAATGGGAACCCTGGGCTGGGATAAGGCATTCGGGCGGCTTCTTTGCTTCCTAGCGGCTCTCTCCTTTTTTGCCAGCTCCCTGGAAGAGGAAAAACAAACAGCAATAAAGTTTCAAAGCCGGGCAGGACGCCCTCGCTTAAGGCGGGTGGAAGCGCAGCTCCCAGGGAGCGAGTCCAGGCCGTGCGCCGGGGAGCTCCGGGAATCTGGGATCGCCTGCGTGATGGAAGGGCTGGAAAAGCACACCCAGCTGCCTGCTTTAGCGCCGGGACACAGCCAGGCCTGGGCTCAGGCTTAGAGCCGGGACTGCACAACGCCCCAGCGCCGGCTTAGACATCCGGCATTACACCCAGCACCCAGCTCCAGGAGAAACTCGGCTGGGAGAAGCCCCCCGGATGCTCCGTCAGAATACTGACCTCAGCCTGCAGCTCCTCCAAAGTAGGAGAAGCTACGGAAATCAGCCGGAAATCCAGGGATTTCCGCGTCTTCAGAACCAAAGCGGCAGCAAAATGTGTCCAAACCGGACTGCAAACCAGCAGCTCCGAGGAGACACGGGGATTTGTTCCAGAGGGGACACAAGGATCCCTCAGCCAGCCAGTATTTCCCTCGGGCTCTTCCCACTGCTCTCTGAGGACACAAGCAGCACTTTTTCCCTGGTGTTCTCCCTTCCATCAATGCCAAGAGTTCTGTTCTCCGCCGCCTCCACAGTCAGGAAGGAAAACGGGAATATCACCTTGACACAGAGTGTCCGGGAGGGCGCGACTGAGGCAGGACCCCCAGCTCCCAATCCACCGCTGCTTCTGGATTTCTGAGCAGTTCCTTCCCAGAGTTTCCATTCCCTGGCTGCCATGGCCACAGACACCTTCTCCGTGCAGCTCAAACAGCCACAGAAATACAAAGAAAGAAGATCAAAGATCAATCCACGTGTTTCCAGGCTGGGGAGAAGGAGGGAGGTGTAATATCCTTATTTAGTTTAGAACAGTAGAGCAATCTTTTCATGACCTTGAGTATCAGCAAAGGGCAGCAAAAGCTGATAAACTCCTTTATTAACTTACTAGCAGCAGAGAAATTAAGTTTTATATTTAGTTAGGATCAAGTTTTGCTACTAAAAATTAAGGAGGTGACAGGTTGATGGGGTTTTTTTGTAGTGCATTTAACCTGTTGGAGTCCAGGGCTTTCCTTTGGCTGCCCTGGAAGGTCAGAGACCTGGACAGGGGGGTCTGGGACCCCAGCCCTGAGCCCAGAGGGACATTGGCTTTGATCCCAGTCCATGGGAAAGGCTTCCTGCACTGCGGGAAGGATTGCAAGCCACAAGAGTGCGAAAGACAGTAGTTTAGCTTATCACAGGGTGAGAAAAACAGTAGGTTTGGGGTTTTTAGTATTGAATTGAATGGGGGCAAGATGGAGGATTTGGGGCGTTGTCTCCTGCTTCTTCTTTCTTCTTCTCTCACTCCATTTCCTGCAGTGACAGTGGCACAAAGGAGTTTAAAGAGATTGGATTGAAGTAGAGATGACCTGTTTAGTATAAGTGATAGGCAAATAATGATAAATAAAGAACACGTAACAATTAGTATAAAAGATAACGATTGCCCAGTTCGGGAGGAGTCACCAGATGCCCGAGCAGCTGCAAAGACCTTTGTTGGGCACTGAGAAAACTGTAAGATAAGAAACAATAAACGAAGCGCGCAATCTTAAAAAATCAGAACCCGGAGACTCCGTCTCTTGCGTTTGGCTCAGAGCTTTGCAGAGGGCAAAAGACTCTAAAACCACCTGAATCTCGGAGAAAAAACCCGAGATTAACCTTGTGACATTAGAGGGTATTTGTACAATAAAATCATTATTGAAGCAGCTTACTTTAAAATAAGACTTCTTACAATACAGCTAGGCTAAAAAGAGTACCAAAAATCAAGATAGAAGTCTCACAGCTATTAAAAAAAAGTTGTCTTTGGTGCGTATAACTTGCCAGCCCCTCATGGTTTCAGTCCTTACCATTTATTTTTAACAAGTCGATGACTGAAACCTCGTAGAAAGCTAAAAAACCCCCAAGAAATCCAGGACAAAGCTACACATTGTCCCCAGGTACCCTCG